>KK121266.1:34241-86855 GCA_000611955.2 Stegodyphus mimosarum | reverse complement strand
GAAGTTTATTCCAAAATATTCCATTATTGCTAAACCTTTGAGTGATCTCTTGAAAAAAGATCGTAAGTTTAAATTTGAAGAAGAAGAAAGAAATTCTTTCAATCGATTAAAGACATTATTAGCTGAAAAGCCTGTCTTAGGAATCTATAATCCCAGTTATGAGACTGAATTGCATACTGACGCTAGCTTAGAGGGATATGGAGCAATTTTATTGCAGAGGTCTCCATATGATAATAGTTTCCACCCTAACTTCTTCATGAGTAAGAAGACCACTGATGCTGAGAAGAAGTATTCTAGTTATGAACTCAAAACTCTAGCAATCATAGAAGCACTAAAGAAATTCCGCGTGTACTTACTGGGAATTCCTTTTAAAATTGTGACTGACTGTGCCGCATTTGAAAAGACCATGTCAAAATGGGACTTATCAACTCGTGTTGCTCGTTGGGCTTTATTCCTACAAGAATTTAATTATGTGATTGAGCATCGTTCCGGTACCAGGATGGCTCATGTCGACGCCCTAAGTAGATCTCCCATTAGTATTTTTTGTGTTTCAGTTGATATTTTACCAAAGTTGAAATTAGCCCAAGATAAGGATAATGAAATAAAAATGATAAAAGAATTACTTAAAAGTTCTAGTTATGAAGACTATTGTGACAGAAATGGAATTTTGTTTAAATTTGTTGATGGTAAAGAATTAATGGTTGTGCCTGAAATTATGGAAACAGAAATTATACGAAGTTTCCATGAGAAAGCACATTCAGGAGTCAAATATACTGAGAAAAGCATCCAAGAGTATTATTTTATCCCTAAACTCAGACAGAAAGTAGAAAATATCATAGCAAACTGCGTTCATTGTATTCTTGTGAATCATAAGAAAGGAAAGAAAGAAGGTTTCTTACACCCAATACATAAAGAAGATGTGCCGTTAAAAACGTATCATTTAGATCACCTTGGTCCTTTGGAGGGTACACATAAGAATTATAAGTACATCTTAGTAGTTATTGATGCATTTACTAAATTTGTATGGATTTATCCTACGAAGTCCACAACATCTGCTGAAGTTATAGCGAAGTTGGAGATACAAAAGGCTGTATTTGGCAGTCCTTCTCAAATAATCTCGGATAGAGGTACAGCTTTCACCTCCAGCGAATTCGCCGATTATTGTTCTAAAGAGAACATTAAACATCATTTGATTACTACCGGCCTGCCTAGAGCTAACGGTCAAGTTGAACGTATCAATCAGACTATCATATCAATTCTTTCAAAATTGTCTTTAGAAAATCCGACTCAGTGGTACAAACATACAAATGAGCTGCAGCAGGCTATTAACTCGACATACCAGCGAAGTATAGATACCACACCCTTTGAACTGCTCTTTGGTACAAAGATGAATGCTAAAGGTACTGATAAGTTGATTGAAATGATCGAAGCTGAATTTCAAGCGAATTTTGAAGCTAAAAGAAATGAACTTAGGAAGCATGCGAAGCAACAGATATTTAAAATTCAAGAAGAGAACAGGAAAACATATAATTTAAGAAGAAGAGAACCAAGAGATTACAAAGTCGAAGATTTGGTCGCTATAAAAAGAACTCAGTTTGGACCGCATTTGAAATTAAAACCAAAGTATCTTGGACCATACAAAATAACTAAAGTTAAAGGTGGCAATACATACGATGTAGTTAAAGAAGGAAGTCATGAAGGTCCTAATTATACGACAACTTGCTCTGAATTTCTAAAACCATGGAGTAACTGTTAAGAAGAATACGAGAAAAGAAGACTGAAGTAAATTAAAGAAGAAAAAGAAATATATTGCACATATTTTCTGTAAGAAGACGAAAACTTAAAAAATATATCATGACGTTTAAGACGAAAATAGAGACTCTTAATGACGAAAGGAAAGAGGCTTAAAGACGAATTGAAAGACGCCTAAAGACGCATGAAAAGGTGCATAAAGACGAAGAAACTGCGGTTAAAGACGTTAACTACTGTTTCTATGGCAAATTAAGTTTGAAGACGACTTTACTCATTTTGTCATTCTTGAAGCTGAAAGACGATCAAGGACGCTAAATAGTCTAACCTATAATTTTAGACGTGCTATTGTCTATTCTGTTTTGCTTTTGTATTTTTTTTATATTTGCAGTGTCGCCTGGAGGACCAGACGAATCCAGGATGGCCGAAAGTATGTGGTGCCTATGTTGAACGACAGATGGCGCTGACTTGGATGAGGGAACGGAATTCCATCTAATGTGGCAGTTGGCCTCGAGACGTATTGAATGAATAACGACGCTAGATTTAAAGACGTAAACAAAAGTGTATCATAGAAGCGAATTAAATTTACATAAACTTATTTGTAAGAAATGTAAATACTTTAAATGTAATTAAATGTGCTGTCCTTTCAAGAAGTTTCTTAGATGTCTTTTTAAAAAAGGTATTACCCCACATATATATATATATATATATTCGGGATTTTAGTATTTTAAATTTTTGTTCTTTTATAATTGGGGCTTTCATTTTTAAAAGAATTTAAATTAATTTGCTTTGATGAAGTTCTTTTATTTAATTTATAAACATAAACTAAAAAATGCCAATGAAGATTTTTATCTCCAAATGTCGCCAAGGTAGTCATAGTACGTAAGTACCTTTTTTCCTTCTTTCTGTACTGTTTCTTTCTTCAATACATTTCCTCTTCATTTTAGAATTTTTGGATTTAATTAAAGACTTCTGCTATTCTAAAAACTAAATGCTTAGAAAAAGCTGTTAATTTTATATCTTTAGTAATATGAACATTCAGAATAAATCTGAAATGATACATGGTAGGGCCCAGTTACGGAGCCAATGTGGCTGAATTTTTAGAATTTAGTGACCCACTGAGCAAAAAATCTAGAAATAGCAAAACTTTCAGAATTTAGGACAGGCATTAATTAGAAGCAGAAACAGGTAGCAGTACTAGGTAGCAGAACTTAGTATCCACATAGATTGCATCAGGTGAGAAAATAGCTAGTGTCAGCATGGATAAGATGAGTTGAGACATATAAGATGAATCTTTTAATTTGTCAGTTTTCAATTTATTTATAAATAGAAAAATTACTTTCTATAAATGTCTGTCCATGTGATAAGATTACAAGCACTTTTGATATTTTCCACACACTTGTCTAGTAAAAAGTAGAGAAAATTGAGGAAAGAAAAACATGTTAAAAAAGGCTTCTAGTGTCGGAAGTAAAACATTCAAATATTATGTTTCCATTGTTCTTCCAAAAATTCTCCAAAAAGTAAGAAATTCACCACAATCTTTCTCTAAAATACACCCATCACATGTTAATACCACAAAGACATTTTCATTTTGTCACATTTTTCTGGAATATTATAGAATCCTGGGTTTATAAATTTCACGTTCGAATCCTTCTAACCTTTCCAAGTTGCAATATCCTAAAGAAAAATTAGCCCTACCAATCCTGTAACAGCAAAATGGCAGAAATATTTTGAGGGGGGGAAAGGAGGATGAAAAGCGTGTAAAATCATTTTATACAGAAAAATTCTGAGATAACTACATGGTAGACACTCTAACCATGAAAAAATTAAAAAGAGACTTTTTAATTAATTACATAGCTATTTTGTTTTACCTAAGAATTATTTCGCAAATTGTGCTTTATTACCTTGTTTATTTTTCAGATTCAAAATATTGCATAATAAGTTGCCAAAATGGCAAGCAATATCATTTTATATTATTGCAGCAAAAAATAAAAATGTTTTGTTTTAATGTTATTTCTTAAATATAATTTCAATATGTTATCATTATTTTAATGATTTTCAATGTTAAAATGTTTAAAAAAAATTGTTGAAATATTCCAAGATCTTCGAAAAAAAATTTTTCTATAGAAACTGATCTTAAAATTGCCAAAATGCTGATAAGTTGCCAAATTCAGAACCATTTAATAAGAGAATTTGCATCACCAAAAGCAAAAAGTTATTTAAGAGTTCTTTATCAGAAAAAAGTGACATAAATTCTAAATGCTCATATTTCACTTTTTGCGCAGAATCTCAAGTATCCAGCATTTGCATTAGAAATAGGAACAAATTATAACTCATTCACCCATTTAAAAAGATAACCATATTTATCAGTGAATTACCAAAAATATTCCTCCAAAACACTAATTAACACTCAAAATGGCAGTGGTAAAAGCAGAAAAAAATTTCAGATGATTAAAATTAAGGACCTTCTGCTGATTTGGGCTAAAATTAAGGACTTTTAAGGACCAAAATTCGATTCCAAAAAAACTACGGACCTTTTAAGAGCTGTACGAACCCAGTCTTTAGTAACAAAACAGAAATACCTTCTAAAGGCACTAACACTAAATATCTTACTTAAATAATGAAATTTCAACATTTCTCTCAAATCAATCAATTAATAACTTACAACTGAAAAATCAGTAACATACAGTTTTTAACAAATTCATCAAGTTTCACAAATTCCATACATATAACATACCAAACTGCATTTTAATTTCATCTGCAACAAAACAGGAATCTTTCCTAGCAGATTTGAATTCCATTTTCTTCTCCTATCCCACGGAACTACAATTAATAATTAAGATAATTTTTCTGAGCTAATTTCATTTTGCTCTCATATTTGACTAAATGCTCCTACTTCTACATAACATAAGCAAAAATTTCGTTAATCTTCATGGTTTATCCACTACAATTGCAACTATCTATAGAAATCAAATACATTTTCAAAGCGAAATTGAATAATCACAGTACAAAGGAAAAAAAAAATACAATTTATATTCCACAAAGCTCATACATTCAGAATTATCAACAATATGGTTCTGATCAGGGGGGGGGGATTTGCTTTAACCCACACCCTTGTTGTTACTTTAAGTAATACAACATACGTGGGTGAATCTCAAGGTTTTGGTTAAAGATTTTCATCCAGTTCTGAATGTTAGACAGTCATAAATCTATGGCAGATGTCAAATTTGATAACTTATGATGACAATACTTTTCTAAAAGCAATGACAGAGTCAATTTGTTTCTGCCAGGACTATATGGTCAATTTCTCATCAAAAATAGCATACAGAATTGCTTCAAGAATTGATAATTGTATGTCAAAACATTTTCATATTATGAGCTATATATAAATACCTTGATATTATATATATTTCAGTTCATTATTATTTTCATATCACCAAAACAGTAAATTCAATAATTTCCCACTTAAGAACTAATAATTTTAACTAACTTAATGTAATACACTTAATACGGAATAAAACTGAATTCAGTGCTTTTATTTATAACAAATCAGTCATAATATACACATAACTTACTTCAGACAGCTTTTACTGTTACCTCGCTTTATTTGTTTATCTTATTTCAACTAATAAGAATTTTCATTTAAGTATCTACTTTAATAAGTTATTTCAGAAACAACTTCGTAAAATAATCAACGAAACAACTCCGCAAATATCATTCTAAGTGTTGGTAATCGATTTCCCTAATATAAATAACTCACCACTTAATAACTTAATTTTCTATACTGTACAACATAATTTAGATCTGGAATTTAAAAAATAACCAACTGAACGCAAAATTACCGATATGGAACACCATATATCAGAAATGTAAAATACGCCAGAAAGATATGCCACTTTTCAGTTGAAAAAAAGGACAAAACAAATTTTAGGTCACTAATTTAAAATGACATAGATCACAACTAGCATTAAAAAGATATTTCTGTAAAATAGTACTGATATTAACAAGATCAAGAAAAGTATGAAACATAAAACGAAACTGAAAGAATTGAAAATTAACACACAACAGAAAATTATTTACTTAAAATTTCTAACTTACATTGCAAAATATTTACATCAATCATCACAATAGCACTTCGTACATATGATTAGCAAATAGCAGAAAGCATACTCAGGTATGATCATACATACATTTTGAACTTAAATTCACAATAACTTTCAAGTTGACATATAAAATGAATGATAACTAGGGTAATTTTCCCACTTGAACCTTCAATATGACCATACCTGTTCATTTTGTTCCTGTTCTTCAGCTGACATATTAGTTACACAGTTTCAGTCTTTACAACTAACGATGTGTTGAAAAAAAAAATTAATTCATAAAAATGGAAGAAAATGGCCCAAGCTTTAATACGTTTTTATGACGTTTCAAATTTGCAGTCAAAAGTATTTTAACAAGCGGAAAAGACTAGTAAAATATTTCAACTTATGAAAGATACTGGAAGCTGCCAGATATCAAAAGGGACTTACGCTTATTAACTTACTCACATATTATGAGTATCCCAGTCGTTGGCTAAGTATTAGCACAAAATTTTACCCGAATCATAAATTAAATTTTTAAACTATTTGATAAGTACTTTTATTCAGAAATAACATGCATTTCTTCTACTTGAAATAATTTACATTATATTTTTAGCTTACTTTCTCTTGTTAATTAAATTACCTTTCGGTCACCTATTTCAGTCAGTTCCATTCACTGCCTTGCTTTATTTCTGAAATTAAAAAGAATCCATTTAAATTTTAAACCGTGCCGTATTTCGTGTTAGTCAGTGCCTCTTTCGGTTTCGGTTTAGCTGCATAGTGTAAAACATTCCGTTGTATTACATTCTAACGCATTCCATTGTAAAATTGGTAGTAGGAAATGTTTTCATTGTTCCTATTCTGAATACCTAAGGAATTTTTTGAGGCGTCCCTCTTTCTTGATAGCCTAAGCACATTCTTCTAGTGCTTTAGTGGTTAATCTAGCCCTGAATCTTGCACTGGTCTTATGTATAAATTAATCAAATGTGGAAAACAGTTAAAGCAGGAATACCTGAAGTCTCAAACTCTCTTTTCTCATATGTGAATTAGAGTTTCAAAAAGCATTGCTTCCTTATACTCTGCATCTGGCGAAGAGCATCGGCAGAACAAAATAATTAGTATGGACAAAAAGACGTAAGTATAAATCAAGTGGCCGCCATCAGTCGACGAATAAGGTGAGTTGCTGGTAGAAAGTCCAAATCAGTGAACTGAAGAGTCTATGGGTAACGGATGTTAAGGATGGAGAATGTCAGATGGATATTTGTGTTTTTATCTGGGAAATGGAGAGCATCTAAGAGAGCTGATGCAGTTGTTAGGATGAGTGAGAACAGCTAGAAGAAATTTCTGGCAAGTTTTTGAATATAATCTTGGATTGTGTCTACTTTGACATCGCGGTGGATATACGAATTTGGAATGAAGCATGGCGCGATGATAATCTCATTCAGGGCTTTGTTTTGAAGAACTTGGATGTGTAGAAGATGTGTTTTGGCAGCGTGGCCCCAGACAGGACTAGCATAGAGTAGTCCCTTTAAGGTTGTTTTCGCTTTTTGCTGTCCATTTTGGTATTTTCACAGCCACTAAGAGCTTACATATTACTCAAACTCAAACATTTCTGATTAAACACTTTTGGAATTGAGTAAGTTCATTTGTAAATAAAACATACAGTTTGGTAAATAAAACAAAATGAACCATAATAAAAAAAAATCATTTTAAAATGCAGCATTTCATCCAATTTTAAAGCTATTGTAACTTACAATGTTAATCTGCTTCCTGTTTCCAAACTGAGTAAAAAATTGTTTTCAAACACAACCCGCGAAGAAGGCTTCTAATTGGATGAACGGGCGGTATTTAGTATGTATGTTTGTGTACATAAAGAGATACAAAATTATAATACGTCAGAGTTTAAATAACTCGGGATCATACCGTTGTTAGGGAGAAAGAGTGCATTTACAACAATTCTCTGATTAAGTACATTACAGTATCGGCTTTTGTAGCTTATTTAGTAAAATAATTTTCCGTATTGAAGAGTTTGGAGAATTTGTGTTACGGGAGATAAGATATTAATGAATAGAAAAGTCTAGGCTTCTGTACCATCTTCATCGAATAAATTCAGTTTTATTTTTCCCATCAATATACAGTAGGGTTTTTGCGAGTAGATCTGTTAAATATTCGTTTCATGTGCTAAGGCTGTTAAAAATCGGCATATGTTTAATTTGGTCATCACTAATATATATGCAGTTGCAGATTGTTTACATCATATCCTTATTAAAAAGTAATACATTTCAAACATCATTTTGGAATTCGATGTTTATGTACAAGCATTTTCTGATACACATTTTACAATATCTTTAGAAATATAGAGCAACCTTAATGTTGATTGTGTAAATAAAGCTCATGAATCTTAGTATCAGATCAGTATAAGGCCTATTTGGATTGTTAATCTATTCACAACCATAATTAATTCATTACAGTTTCTTACTTTGTGAAATAGTTTAAAAGATAAACTTTGCAATGAACTTTTTTCTTTCTTTTCCCTCTATCACAACACTTTGAATTAAGTACATTCAGTCTAAACTAAAGTGTTTTTCAATAAATAAATCTTAGAATTTTCTTTTTCATGTAAAATTTATATATTGTAAAGTATTTTCTTCCCCATCAGTAATGAATTATGACACTATTATAAAATTAGTCATCTTTCCTGTTTTACTGTTGGTGTGACTGCAAGTCTGGGTGCAACATAAATATCTGCATTATCATTAGAATGTTACTACTATTTTTTGAATAAATAATTTCTGATTAAATTGTGAAAGGAACTGCATTTTTTAAATATGTATAATGTAATGTAAGAGTGAAATTTTTATATGCCTGTGTTACAAAAGCAAATGTTAAACTTTTTTGTTATTTTCAGTATGTGTTTATTTTATTTTTTTCAGTATGTTTTGTTTTACAGATATGTTATTTAAATGTGTCCATTATTATGTTTATTTGCTGTTGAAATCAATGAAAAATTAAGTGTAAAGATTTCTTTTATGCTGTTAAACAATATGTCATTATTCATTGTTTATGGTGATAGTAAATATGTTTTTAAAGGATTATAAGATGTCACTTCAAGTCTTTTTTAAGTGATGAATACTGAACGAATTGACTGCAAGAGAGTTTTAGCTAATGTATAATTTATGATATGTTTGACAAATATCTCTTGAATATTTTTTTTTATTTATTTCTGAAAATTAAGTTAAATAACATAAAACATAAGAAATATATATCATGTATCATTGTTCATAATTCAGTATATTGGTCGTTAAGTAACATGACATCATGATATAACAACATCTTCAGTGCAGGAAATACAGCAGAAAAAGCACAGTGACTCAATTTACATCATACATGTTATATAGTCATATCTCATCTACAGTTTTATATATTACAGAAAATTTTTTAAAAAGTGTAATTTGGTAAAAATGGCTCTATGGATTATGTATCTATCACAGCTATGACCATAAAATTTTACTTTACAAACATTTGACCGAAAATGGGCTGTAGCATGGTGAAATAGAGCTTTTAATACGTATAGCACCTCTCTGCCTATAGCAAAAAATGCCAAAATATACATATTTGATTTGGACATTGTTTATATATAATTTTTATTGCTTTGCCTTTCCTGAAAATTTTTCACGCCGTTAATTAGTTCAGGTACTGTACGTTTTCAATGTTCTAACATCTATAAGTACTAAGTTAAAACATCAGAATCTGGTACTAATCTAGTAACCAGGCATAATTGATAAATCTACCAAATATTGCTTCAGTCGCCATCATTGATATTGCAAACATTTCCTGTAATTTATTTGCGTGGATTTCAAGATGCAACTTGTGAGAAAAATCAGTAAATCGTATTTTAGAGATATCATTCAATGATTGTGTAACATTTCTACCTTTTGCAAAAAGTATTTGTGAGATAACATTAATTATTACCGATTTGTGATATTATTTCTCATTAAAAACATTCCTACCTTTTGCAGAGAGTATTTGTGAGATAACATTAATTATTTTCCATTTTTTGTTAGTTTTTCTCATTAAAATAGTGTTCCTTTTTTTATTATTTTTATTTATTTATTTGTTATTTTAAATGAATAAAAGTTCATTTTGTTTAATTTTCAGATGTGTTTTTGTTTTTCCTGTTGATACTCTAGTATTTCAGTTGTTTAACCAATGTTGGCTACATTTGCCATCATTAGAACAAAAAATAATTGCTGTTAGCAGCATTTATGCCTGGCTAAGAAAAAGTACCTATAATCCTTACTAGTGACAAACGATGAGTGCACAGGGAAATATAGAGTACACTGTATTCACGCTGTTTAATGTTAATACAGTCAAAAGTTTTGAAGTCGCCACAGCAAGAAAACTGTTTTGACACCGACACAGATAATGAATTTGATAGGAATGAGAAAATATCTTTTAATGAGGGTTTGGAACATGGTGAAAAATAGCTAAAACATTTAGAACAACAAAGCTGTGTCACAGAGCAAGAAATTATGACCCTGTAGAATTTACAAAACAAAACTTACTCTAGAGTACCTTAAGTTTTAAAACAAACCTCCATCAGAAAAATGTTTGAAACAAGTAAAAAAAAAAATGAAATATTTTATGCTTTACTAGTATCCCTTATTTTTACATGTCTCTATTGTATATGTCCTTAATGCTTTAAAATATTCCTGTAATCACTAATATAAATGAATAATATTAATAAATATATATATAATAGTTTAAAGCATATAATAAAATAATGTAATAATGTATATTATTGTACATAATAATTTAAGTAAATGTATCTAATATGCCTTATTTATTTTGCACGTTTAGTCTGAGTATTATGATTTAGCTTTTCTGTCCTGAAATCCGCACAACCTCTGCTCCCAAGCATTGCGAATTTCTGGACTTCTACTGTACTAGCTTACTATGCAAATGTTACGAATTAAACTTTCAAGTATTTATGTCTTTTAAATAAATTATTGCATAACATGCAGTATTTGATGTAATTGTGGCAATATTCAGAATGTTTGTCTATAAATATGAGAGCTACTTCAAAGTTTTTCTCTATACTAGTACAGTCTGAAATTTGGACATCCAATATCTGGATCTCCTGATCACGAGCAGTTTTTTTTTTTTTTTTTTTTTTTTTTCAAAAAGAGAGGAGGATTCCAAAAGTAGTATCTCATTTTAATATATGCTTGATGCTTCCTGTGTGCACAGTAGATATTTTTTGATAATAAGGAATGTGAAAGGTTCTGATTATTAACTTAAGTTCACATGTGAATAAAACATCTCCGTGTTGAAGAAACACAATCAGTAATTTGTTGGGTTCATAACCACCTTTCTGCTTGGCATACATCTCAAACGAAAACATTACACCAAATTTCATCCCTGATTTTATACCTACTGAATAATTTCTATCCCTGATGCCAACCTAGCAGTCATTTTTTAAAAAAATTGATTCTTTGCTTTCATTACTATGTGGTTATCAACTCAGTTTGAGAAATGGCTCACACAGGGATGTCTAAACCTTTTTTTTTTAAATATTAGTAACTGAATACTAAACAGCATAATAAGCTTTTATATTGAAAGTACACTTGACGACGATTGCAAATTTCAGTCAGTTACACTATGACATATTAAGTGTGTTGAGTAGGAGAAATTTAACAGTAATTGCTTTCCATATGCAAAGAATAAATTTTGTATATAGTATTCATAGACCAAAAGATTATATTTGGTGTTGGTTAAATTACAAATAACTGATTTGTTATTCAGATAAGCTTTAAATATATATGTGGGAATTTATTTATTTGGGGCTTGGATAAGCATATGCAAAAAATTGACATAATTATAATAGATAATTAAACTAATGTAGTTCAAGCTTAACTTCTGTACCATGTGACTGAAGCAAGAAAGAATTTAGAACATGTCTTTAGTTGCCAATCTTGTAATAAATCACCAAAATTATAAGGTGGAATCTAGCTAAGCATGAAGCTATGCATAAATGAGACACTACTCCAAATCTGTAATATGGTTCTAAAAGCAGAAAATATCTCTATGACAAGGAAGAAAGTGACAAAGAGGTTGCTGGGAAGAAAAAATTTTGATTGACAATTGAGTAGGAATTTTGGACTGAGATAATTTCAGGACTCGAACAATGTAACTTTATAACTGAACAAGAAATCATGTCAGGTAATTTAAACAACTTACATTGAAATAAATAATTTATAAAACAAACAAATAAATGATGAGTTTTTTTTTCCCTGAATTTTGATTTTCACAAATCACAAATACTTTATTGTTTCAAAGATCACAAATACTTTATTGTTTCATAAAGAATTATTTCATATTTTTAGTTTTATAAATTTTACGTGTCATCTAGATTTGGATTGATGATCTAAAACCTGGAAAGTTTTTGAATCTGGAATCGCCAGAGTCCCAATTTCAGACTTAGTACTTCAGTTATTTGTTATATTTTGCATATAAAATGATTAAACTGATGTATTTGAAGAAAAATAATTTATTTTTCTAAAGAAGCATACTATCATTCTTTTTTTGAAATAACCGGATCTAATTTGCAAACGAAATTTATGGCAGAAAAAGGTTGAATTTTTATAATTGATGAAATCATGTGTTATGTATCATAATACAGTCAAATACCAAAAATCCGCCGACCTGAAATCCGCACTGCCTCTCAAAATATGAACACTAATTTATAGGTTCCAGAAAACGCAGAATGGAGAAGGAAATACCGAAGAAAAAATATTTATCCAATAATAACGTCATAATTACCGAATAATACTGATTCTGTGTTAGTGGCAGAAAAAATATCTTAGCCCAGAAAAGGTTTTCAATATGGATGATGTGTTCAGAGGCATATCAGATAACTGATGATGAAATCATTGGCTCTGTTTTGAACTCGCCACAGCAAGAAAACGATTCCGACACCGACGCAGATAATGCATTTGATAGGAGTGAGAAAATATCTTTTAATGAGGGTTTGAAACATGGTGAAAAATGCTTAAAATATTTAGAACAACAGAGCTGTGTTACAGAGCAACAGATTATGACCCTGTAGAATTTACAAAAAAAAAAAACTTACTCTAGAGCACCTAAAGTTTTAAAACAAACGTTTATCAGAAAAATGTTTGAAACAAGGTAAAAAAAAAAATGAAGTATTTTATGCTTTATTAGTATCTCTTATTTTTACACGTCTCTATTGTATATGTCCTTAATGCTTTATTCCTCTAATCACTAATATAAATGAATAATATAATATATATATATATGTAATAATTTAATGCATGTAATAAAATAATGTATATTATTGTACATAATAATTTAAGTAAATGTATCTAATGTGCCTTATTTATTTTGCACTTTTAGTCTGAATATTATGATTCGGCTTTTCTGTCCTGAAATCCGCACAACCTCTGGTTCCAAGCATTGCGGATTTCTGGACTTCTACTGTATAAAGGTATGTTAAAATTAAAGAAAGAAGTTTGGAAACATCTTGTTAAAATTTTGCAATATAGTATGCAAAACAAATTTAGTAAAAAAATGGAAAAGCTCCAAGTCTGCATTTATTCCAAAAACCTCATCATTTATTTGTCAATCAATCTGTAAACATAGTTACAGAAAGGTTTGTGTTTTTGTCTAGTGGAAATTTCATAGCAATCACTTTGAGAAAGAATTCTTTCACAATTTTGTGACAAAATAAAGTATTTTCCTGCAGAAATTTCACCTCTCTTTCTTCTGTTATAGAAAAATACTACAAGCATAAATTTTAAAATTGAGTTTAGGCAAAAAATAATATAATTTTCTTAGAAAAGCCATTGGGACTTGGAATAAACAAAAAAGAACACATACGAAAATGATGATGTTGGAAACTGAATATTTGTCATGTGCATGGTTGCCCAAATAATTGGTATATATGTGGTATTAGAGTTTGATGTATTCTGAAGCTCTGCTGATTTCTACAAAGTTGGTTGTAATAATGCTACGTAACAAAAATGATTTTCTGAGCACAAATTTTTCCTTAATTAATGGGCCAGTTTAATCTTTTCCTGGGGGCTGAAACAAGTCAAACATTCATTGCATTAAATGAAGCTAAAAATGAAATTAGTTTGATATGAAGATTTAAAATTTGCTACTTAATGTGGGGCAGACCCTGTTATCCCCCCTCCCCCCGTTTCTTGCTGATTTGAGTAGTTGACTAAATGGCTTCAGTTTATAAAAAATTAGCCTCTGTAATCCAAGTAAGAAGATTAAAGCAATCATTTTTCCTCTCACAGTAAGAATGGACTGAACCTGTTAAATCAGGTCTTCCCTTTTTCTTGATAATCAACTGTATTTTGTATTGGTAATCAGCCACATTTATTTTTACTATGGTATTGTAATCAAATTACTTTTAATGATGCTTGTCAATAAAGAATGTTTCATAATTTTCCTTCAGCATGTTAAAGAAATAGTGTACTGTAATTGTTAGTACAAGTCACAATCATCTAATTACCAAAATTGTGTTAAAAATAATGGAAGTCTGTAAATTTTTATTAATTGTTTGATGTAATACTATACATTGCATAAATATGTTTTATTTAACTAGAAATAATTAAAATTATTTAAACTGTCTCATATGTTTGTTATGTACATAATTGTAATTACATGATATTTTCTAATTTTAATTTTATATTACAGGGAAAAAAAGTGATTTTTCTCTTCAGATGGAAAAATGTATATGATCTTCCAACTGAAACTTAGTACATTTATATTTCTAGAGCACTTGGATCAATAAGAGTGAAAATTATTATATTAAGTATTTCATGCAGAAATTTGGAAAAAAGCAAAAATTTTTAAATCATATATACTTTACAAAAGAAGATTAATGTACTTTGAAATGTTATAATTAAGGCTGAGTTTATCTGTAATTTATAGTTTTAAAATGCATTGAATGCAGTTGATATTTGAAAATCTCTACAGAACAAATATGTTTAAATTTAAAATTCTTTATACCCTACCCTCCAAAGAAAAAATCTGAATATGCAATTGTAAATATTTCACTAAAAATTATATATTTAAATTCTTATTCTTTTAAACTGTGCTATTACTGAGGATTATTTATGAGCTGTTATATTGTTTTATATTTTACTTATGTCATATCATGCATACTGTATTTTTCATAATAAATATTTTTGTAATTGCAGGTTTTTATTTTAATGGTTACCCTCTTTTTTATGTTATAGATATTTAATAAAAAAACTTCTTTCTCCTGAAGAGATGAATAGCATTTATATATTCATTCATGAATGCTTGGAAGTCTGCTTATTTCCTTATCAGTTTGATTTAATTCATGTTAACAAAATCGATTATGTTCTGCTGTTATTACTTATGTATTTTTTGTTTTGATATATTTGCAGAAAATGTAATGAGGCACTCTGTTCGCATTCATACATGTTCATACTGCTCATATTCCTCACCATATGGAACCAATCTTAAAGTGCATTTGCGTGTTCACACAGGAGAGCGTCCCTATATTTGTGAAGTATGTGGTAAGGGATTTACAAAGAAGCAGTCATTGCAACAGCATCGTACATCAGTTCATTCTGGTGAACGTCCATTTAAGTGCTTTGTGTGCGCTAAGAGTTTTACTCAAAAGCATGTTCTTAAATCACATATGTTAACTCATTCATTGGGTTACTGATATTTGTTCACAATTTCTGCCTTTTCTCCTCTAAATAAAGGAACTAAATATTTGGTATTTAACATGTTATTTCAACCACCTAGTAGTTTTCAGAATGTGCCAAACTCTGGCAACCATGCATATAATCATTCTTCAGAGAATCATGCTCATAACAATCCTTCAGTCAAGTAACATTTTTGTGTACATTCCTTTTGTTCTGTTCCAAGTTCCATCAGTTCTAACAAACCACTTTTTTTTTTTTGCTTTAAAATTGATATTAAAATAAGCTGGAATTTACCAGCAATGTAAGAAACTGTGGTAAAATTTCTGTAGGAATACAGAATTTTGCAGCAAAAATTGTAAAAGCAATAATAGGAGTTGCATGTAGATAGCTACTGTAGCTGTTTTTGCACATTTGCTGGTTCTGTGCAATTCTGTGATTTTTTTTTTTTAAATCGAAAGCAGATTGCTATGCACTTGGAGAGAATAATACTGTAAAAAAATTGCAGAAAGACTTAAGGAAGAATGTAAGTGTTTTTAATATATCTCAAAGTCCTTATTTATTAATTAAAATGTGCATTTAAAATTGCTGAGGTATGTTTTCTTTTCATGTGGTAAAAAAGTTTGCGAGCTTGTAATAAATATCGATTGTTTGGGAATTTTTTTTAAAAAAATGCTCCAAAATTCACAATCTTGCATTTAAAAAGTAACTTTTATCTTTTCATCTATAAAAAGTCACTAAATTGGGTCAAAGTGGTTGTGTTAATACATTAGATACCAAAATATTTTATGAATCTAAAACTGATTGTTTGTTATAAGATTGACAGATATTAACCTAAAAATAAACTGTGTATAAGTAATGCAAGGAAACTAAAAATATGATAAGATGCTGATATTTCATTAACATACATTCACTAGCCTATTACTTATTGAAAAATTTTTCAACAACACTTTCTTGTTCTGTATAATCTTTACAGTTTATAGAATTTAAAGATTAAGGGAGGGGGGGAAACAGCTGAGGGAAACTCAGAAAGATGTATTAAAAACTGTTTCAAAATTCATAGAAATCATTACCTTATAGTAGACCACACAATATTTCAAAATTTGTAGGAATTATTTAATACCAAAACACATAATAATTGTAGTTTATAAGTCACAAAAAGTTTCAAAATATCTAAATCTTGGTTTCTATTATTATTATTTCAAATCTTCATTCTAGTAGTATGAAGCAGAAATTTCAAACCACAATGTATTCCTGTACCTGTTCAGTATGAGTTTCCTGAAAAGTTTGAAATTCCTAGATCCTTTAGCATAAAATTTTTTTTGTAGTGTCTTGAAGGAAATCTCTTTGAGATGCTTGTTATTTTCATTTTATGTTTTTATAAAATAGAAAATATTTGTAGCAAGCCTTATGCAGAAGTAATCCAATGAAGAAATGCATTACTTTTTGAATAGTTAAATCTTTCCTTTGTAAAATGAACTTGCAAGTGTTTACTTAGTGCTAATTTGTGATGAAAGAATATGAAAACATTTCTTTTTCTTGCTCTGCCATTTCGAAAAGCTGATTTAAGTTATAAGATTTTATATTTTGTATCTTTAATTTCTATGGGCTTAATTCTTAAGCTAATAGGCGTATCTTGAACTTTTTTCAAGTAATATACTCAAATCTAAATTTTAAGGTTGGGTTGGAATTTGTTTAATTTTGTATATTTAATTTTTTTTTAACTTTATGGATCTTTAAACTCTCTAAGATGTTATACTTTAATCTGAAAGACCACACTTAATTCTGCATGAAAGTTATTAACTTTCTAGATCATATACTTTCAATAGTTTGAACGTATACAATAGAAATTCAGCTCTCTTTACTAATTTTAAAATTAATAAAATGCTTCTTTTTCTTCCTAAGAGTAACAAGCTAAACGTCACCTTTACTTCTCCAGTATAGTTTAATATTTTGTAAACATTTATGAAAGCAAAATTTCAGCTAAGCTTATTATGAGATTTTATAGCCCCTGATAAAGTATATGAAATTTTCCTGTATCATTAATATGTTGCTTCTTTGTCTTTTACATATATTACCCTCCCCTCCTTTCTGTCGACAGTATTATACTAGAAAGATTGAAATTTGGTATTTGTCTTGCTTGATAACATAAGTCTTTCTCCTAAAGATACTTAGTTTTGCTTTATATGTTGTGAAGCAAAATTCCATAAAAAATTTGGCTCTCATGTAGCACGAAAACTTTGCTTGAAAAAATTCTTGTCAGTTAAGTGAAATGGCCAGATTTTCTTAAGTCATTGTGAGACAAGAGAGTTAAAAAAGTATTTGTTTGCTCCATATTCTTATTCAAACAAGTAATATGTTTAGGTTTTCTTTATAATTATTATTATTATTTCATCATAGGTTACAATGAAGTCACCCAATAGATCCATTTGCTCTAAATGTTGCCAATCTTCTGCAATGTCCTCTCAAATAGTGTAGTGGTAGAGGAAGAGGAGTGGGTGAACCATGGATCCAGCCACAGGATATTCTCTTTCAAAATTGAGACATATCTTCCCCTTTCTCACAGATGTAATTTGATTGTTACCTTTGATGCACTCTAAAGAATGTTCTCGATGATGAGATGTTTAAATAATTAATGGATATTGGCCGTTTTCCAACAAATGTAATAAGTATCTGAGCATTAGAAACAATAAAATCTTGGCAAAAGTGGCTAACTTACCTAAATGTGTATAGGAATGCGAGGCTATTCTGTGTATTAAAAATCTGAATTTTATTTTCTCATTGCATGCTTTTAACTTGAATCATATTTTTACTCTGAAACAATGTAATTTATTTTTTTTTTTTTTTAAATATTTCTTCCAGTGGTTATAGTTCACACAAGTTCGCAAATCTGGGAATTGTTGAAGGAAGCTTAGATTGTTGTAATTTTCCTTATAACTAATTAATTCCTCATTTCTGTTGCATATTTTAATTTCATTTTGAATTATCCCTCTTGTTTTCATAATTCACTTTAATATAATCTTGTATGTTTACAAATAGAGTTTAGCTTATTTTTAGGTATTGTCTGTCAGTCTCGAAAAGTTCAGTTCTGAAGCTTTAAAAAATAGTAAATTGTACAAAACGTAGTATAAGTATTGTTTATTTTTGTTTGCTGTCAGTAAAAAACTAACATTAATTTCTCTCTGTGTACTTTTTTTATATGTCCAAAAATGTAATATATATTTTGTCATTATTTTATATCTTATGTAAAGGGTTTACTAATCATACAGCTGTTTTATTCATGTACTAAAAATTTGTAATAATCAATAGATTTTTTTTCAACCTAACTTGCTGCTTGTGTTCCATAATCATTCAAAAAGTTGATGAAAGTACAAATATTTTTTACTTAATGCAAATAAAATCAATAATTGACTACGTGTCAGTACTTGTTTTGTAAAACATAAACTTTATAAGATTCTCTGAATAAAATCTTCGCATGAAAAATTTTATATATATTAACATTTTTCACAATAATTTCCATAATGCTCAGCACCTCACTCTTCAATTAATGTACAGCCCCTCATTTTAATATAAAATATTTCAGTCAATTTGTGTCATATGTAAGTTACACCTTTTTGTATTTTATTTTTCTATAATGAGTACAAAATTTTCCTAAATATAAATCTAATACTAGAGGAATGTATAAAAGTTTCGATTTTGTAATTTTTACAAAATTGACATCTTTATATTTAAAAATGCCAAAGCATGAATATCTTAAAAAAATCATTTTAAGTCATTTTTGTAATTGGAAATACACCTTGCACTAAAAAAAGGAGGGACAGTTCTGTGTTCTGCTGGGCTGACTAACAAAGTTTAACTTGCATTTTTCCTGTCTGAAAAGCACAAATTAGGATATATATTAGATTTATACAGAGCATTGTTCTTAACATAGGTACTTTGAGACAAAATCAGACTTTTTCTGAAATGGTCTTCTGATTTTTTTTTTTTTTTTGCCATGTTTCGATTCTATGACTCAGATTATGCCCAAATATTAATTTTTTTTTTAATTTGGTGAGAAAATTACTAAGAAATTTAAAAATTTATCTTTGCACTCTTTTGTGCCAAGAATAATTCACTTGGTGAAATCCTTAACTTATAGCAACCTATTTTCCTTTTCCTTCTTCCATTGTGCACAAGCAGAAAAAAAGGTGCATCATTCATTCTTTCAAATAATTTTAACAAATGCTTAAAACACATTTGCCATTATTATCGCTTATAACAAATATGCCAAGTTTCAAAATGCACCAGTAATCAAATTCACGTATATCTCTGTAAATTTTGAATAAAAATACTCCTTACTTTTTGCAGATATTCTTAGAAATATGCCTACTTTAACATGGTAAAAATTTATAGGTTATAATTCAAAACTGTTTTCGAAAAATTTATAAAAATTACTAAAAAATATAAATTTAAAAAACAAATCCAAAAATATCTGCAAATTTTATTTGGATTGAACCTAAATTTTGAATTTTGAAAGAAGGAAATCAAGTAAGTTTAATAAAAAAAGAAATATTAATAATTATGCTCCATAACTTAATTAACATTGAAGAGCTAATTTTTTAAAACCTATTTGTGTGATTTTTACAAAACTTGGCCTTTTGGCATAATTTGAGTCTTATAATCGAAATATGGAAAAAAGTAGGTATGTCATTTCAGAAAAAGGCCGATTTTGTGTCAAAATATCTGTGTTATAACAGTGCTATGTATAAATCTAATATATATCCTAGCATCCTTTCGAGACATGAAAAACGCAAGTTAAATTTTGCCAGTCGGTCTAGTAGAATGGGAGATATAGAACTGTCCCCCCTTTTTTTTAGTCCAAAGGGGCTTTGTTCCCGAAGGACTATTTTTTTTTTCTTTCCAATTTTGCATTGAAAAAAATTTAAAATCTGAATCACTTTTCAAACTCTTGCCACCAAATATTGCAGCCCTGTATTATATTTAAAGAAATTAAATAATGTAGAATCTGCATATATGTTGTATGTTTCTCTGAATATAATAAGACAACAGTACTTAGAGCCATCCAATTTTGAATAATGTATGTTTCTACCCGAATATGTACATCTGGAAGCCCGAATTTAGAATTTGTTTTATTAGCTATTTCATATCTTTGTAAAACTTAACGAATTTTTGATGAACAAACTCAAACGATTTAAAAGCAAGCAGTAGCAACACCCTACGGGGGGGGGAACCTTTTTTTTTTTATCTAAAGCATACGGAACTGTGTATCAGAAATTCTAAAGATATGCTCATTTAAAAATTATTTTGCGATATTGCTGTTAAACTGAATTTTATAGTTTAAGTGCGAAGAACATTATATTTAATAAATAAAGTTAACAAACAAAATGTTAAAAAACGCCCCTTCGGACGTTATTTAAAATCTGAAACCTTTTTTTTTTTTTTTTTTTTTTTTGTGTGTGTGTGCAAAGTGTATAGGTCAAAAATAAGGTTACAATGGTTACAAAAATAAGGGTTGAGTAAGGACTTATGTTTGCACATATATATTATATGTATGCAAACATATGCAGACGTTTATATTTGTGTGTAAATATTGTTTTTTAAGATATGATGTAAAATGCAGAGAAAAATGTTATGTTTTACAAATTTAAAACATGGCAAAGTTTTATATATCGGAATTTAAGGTTTTTATTACTGTTTCATAAACCTAGAAGGACATTATATGAAATTATTTATGGTTGTTACAGTTATAATCTTTGTCCCCCCTCTTTTGTAATTTATATATATATATATATGTGTGTGTGTAAACAATTCTGAATTTTTTCAGAATGTTATTTTTGTACAGGTAGTCCTCTTACAACATGGTAGATACGTTCCTTGAAAATACTGCATTGTGGGAAATTACGTTATAGGAACCACCAACATAATAAAAAAACTGAAATTCGGTTCTAAAAGAGAAAATCTGCCTGTTATGGTATAACATTTTCATCATTTTTTTAATTTACATACATAAAAACTGTGGACCATTTGGTACATACGGATAACTTGAATGACAGTGTTAAAAGCTGTTAAAAGATCATTCTACCGTTGTATGTGATCTTAGGTTAGATTGTCATGAGGTATAATGTGCGTGACAATGAATATAACACATCTATGGATGCTCAACCCACTTTAATTAATGTCTCTGTTGGGTTGTATTATTACTTTATTCGTACACAGAATATTTACATAAGATTACATTACTCGAAAAGGAAGTAAGCCACAGCTGTCATACAAAGATGATGCATTCAGTCACAAGGGAACAACAAAAATGAACATGTGTCCATGGCGGTCCGTAGAATTCCTGTCTAAAGGTAAATTTCTGCTTTCTCTACTGGCACGCTGTGTCAGTTAATGGTTAATCCAGCTTGAGATTAGGGGGAGCCATCACACACTTCCTAAACTGCGTTGTAAGAAAATCTTCGCGTTCAACTGTTTTGCAGTGAAAATGCATTGTAAAGGTACGGCATTGTAGGAGGCCTACCTGTATTTTTAACTCATTTGTAAGGAAATATTCATCAGCAGTAATAGTTAATTTTAATTTTTAAAAGAGCTTTTAGAGTTTATATACTCGTATATTTGGTCATAAGAATAAAAATTGTGATAGTTATTTCTACATTAGGTACTGATTAATGTAAATTTCTTTTTTTTTTTTTTTAGAGTTAGTTGTATTTTTTTTTTTTTTTTTTTTTTAGAGTTAGTTGTATTAGTTTAAGATTTAGAAGTTTTAAGAAAGTTATATTAGTTTAAGAGTGCTAATTGAATATTCTTATTCATAAATAGTGTCTGCTCTAAATATACTGTTACTTTTATACAGAGGAAATAAATTTTAAAATATACAGAAATTTATAAGCTGGTGATAGTTGAATTTTTAGTTTTAAAACTTTTATGAAAACCTTTATTATTACAATTTGATATATATTGCATTATTTTTAATAAATTTTTTCCCTTGGTGAAATGAAATATTCAGGCATAGTTTATACTTTCTGTTGAAATAATTTATTACTTCACATTAATAAAAACCCCTTTAAATTGTAATTGAACTGAAATAATAAATTTCTAACTTATTCATATTCTATATGAATTATATGAAAATTTCTACGTTTATTTTCTATTTTTAACATGTAGTAATGTGAATTCAGTGCTGCATTGAAATTATACATTTAGATGTGCATTATGACGTCAGTGTCTTAAAATGTAATGCTGTCTTTGGCTATGGCTGTATTTTTCTTATAATAAAGTGTGTAGTATCTGTGATTCTATTTTTCCTTTTATTAATTACATGTGCCTTTCTTTTACAAAATATTATTAAACTATATACAATTTAGTGTATTTTTCTAGAAAACTGAATTTTGTTTATGTTAAGTCAGAGGAGTAGCTAGGGTTTTCAGCGCCGGGGGACAACTGAAGATCTTGTGTCCCTTCCTGTAATCCAACAATGAAAAATGTTTCATTCTAAAATTTTGTAACATCAATTTGACACCCCTAGATGCTGTGCCCATGGACAGATGTCCCTCCTTTGCCCTACCATAGCTATGCCACTGTATTATATGAATATTTTCTGCAATCAAAATTAAATTACCAGCTATTTAAAGAAATATTTTTATGCTTTTATTTTATGCTAATTTTATTAAATAAAAATGTTAATTGCTTTCCTTTATGTTTCAGATATTAAATAGTCATATGATTTTAAAATGTGTTATAGTATTTTGCTATAATTTTTACTCCTGTGATTTCACTTTAAAAAAATTTCAAAAATTGAAAGCTATTATCTTAATGAAACTTCATAATATTTTTATGATTTTTTTCTTCATAAAATCCCGAAAATTTCCTAATTTTTTATCTTATTTTTGTTACAAGTTAATTTATTTCAATATTTTTCTTAATGTCTTATTAATTATATCTATACATACTCTGTACCTTTTAAAAATGTATCTAACATTTTTTTTCAACTTTAGGAATGTGATATACTTAAATTTGCATATATATTTCAGGGTTAATGTTATATTTAAGGTAGAAAAAATTAAATAAAAAAGCTAGAAACTATATATATTGTTGCGTTCTGCACGGGTTCGAGAACTTGGAGTGATTAACGACAACACTTGATGAAGAATAAAAACGCAGTTTATTAACCAGTATTACTCAGGACAACTCCAAAAACACATATACAGTCATTGAAAAACCACAACTAACACGCTGAAACTATCAGCAACACAGCCTGCAGGATATTAGAATACCTCGAAACACAACATACTCTCGTGACTCTTCACGCTTCAACTCGCGATGTACTCTATAGCCTCAACAATGCACATTCTCTATGCACTAGCTTGTGAGACACTCGACACTAAACTGACGATCAACTCGATAGACTGCTGCTCCTCGTACAGGCAGAGTTTATATAGCTTTTGGCGTGCCTTCGAGAACATTCTTGGCCAAACTTGTAAGAATTTGTTCTAGAAGGCTCTTCATCCGTCTATGGCATATTGCCAATTTTGTTGCCAAATGGGTGATTTCGGGACAAATTTGACAACCCTGTCTCTCCTTGCCAGTTTATGGCAGCCCTAAACCTGCGTTGCGAGGAAGCTATCTTACTGCAGCTGGGCATTTCGTAACAATATTCTTAGTGTGGTATAAATGTTCCTGTTCTGTAAGATTCATGCTTATCTCTGTACCAAAGAAAAGGAACTTTTTATAATTTCCTAAGTATGTGTACATAAGCACACAAAAATGAATGGTGTGAAAACTTTTGGTATATGATATTAAAATTGCTTTTATTATGTTAGAATATTATTGTAATTTACAAAAAAAAATGAAATATAATCTGTATTAGAGTACTTTTTAAATTTAATTTACAATATTCAACTTTGCATTCATACTGCACTTATCATTAACTCATATAAAGATCTTGAAAATATATTAATTTTTTACAATTTATATTGCTTTAAAAGTAGAAAAAAAAAGTATGTTAATGATTAATATTTTGAATATTTTTTCCAGGTCTGTAAATGTATTTTAAATTTTAAGTTTTAAAATTTAATTTTATGTATGGCAAAATCTTCAACCCTTCAAAATAGCATGTTTTAAACGAAATAGACTTTTTGAAGCTTTATCACATTTTTATGTTACTTTCCAAACACTGGAATTTCAAGAATTTTGAAAGACATTTAACTTATGGGTAAGAAGTTTAAAATATGAACTGTTTCAGAAAAGTGTGTTCATATGTGTAATGTATTTTTAAGAGGCCCACCTTCGGCCGAGCAGTAAAGTTGCTGAACACTGGTAGTTCATTCTGAGGTTTGAATCCTGTGAATAGGCTGGCTGCATTTTTTTTTTTTGGTTTTTGTGGTATATATAACATGTGTACAAGACCGTTTCCCTTAGAAAGTCCTCCGTGAAGGCATCCCTTAGACAAATAGCCCTGGAGGCTTAAACATAAACCAAACATATTAACATAAACCAAACTAAACCATGAATGTTTAATACTTGAATTCACAAACTATTGTACTCTTTTTAGAAGCATTTGTATAGTAGTTTAATTTTATGCTTTATTAATTATTGTGTTTACTTTAATCATAAATTTAAGCTACAGTTTCAACCTGAAAGTAAATTTATGTTTTGTGTAAAATTTTAAATAAATTTATCATCATTTTAATTCATAGTATATAAAGTCTAAAATTTGAAAACTGAATGAATGAAATGCAGTATTCACATTATCATACCTGCCAACTTTTACGAATTTTTCGTAATTTTTACGAAAATGCGTTTGTCTTTACGATTTTACGATCGTAATCCATTTTTTACGATTTTTTTCCTTTTTCAAGTGTTTTTAGTGATTTTTGTCGAAATTTTAGAATTTTACGCCAATTCAGCGATTTTCGCCAATTGCATCGTGTTTTACCGCCAACTACCGACTACTTCGAATCCAGTAACCTGCAGTTTCTCCCACCTCGCCCCTTAAACAGCCAATCCAATACGCTGAACTTGTTTCTCCCACTCTTTTCTTTGTGGGCGCCAAATTATTTTTTTCGCGTTCGCTTCAGCAGCAAGGGAATTACTCAGCGAGCGTGGATTGTCGCATTCTGTTTTTGTTTTTGTTTGCACATGCTACGAATTTTCTTAATACGTCGTTGTTACAAAATGAGCTAAAAAAAACCGTATTCTCAATATTTTCGGCCTATATATTATATATATCCAATTTTCTGCTGCACAGTTTGAAGACTTTGCCAGTTCTGGAGAAGATAGACTTGATGTCCTCGTTGGTACCTCAAAAAGAATAAAAAGAGCTGATGGAACACCAAAATATGATAGACTAGCAAGAGTTTTACGTGCTATTCTCGTAATTCCACACAGTAATGCTGAGTGCGAGAGAGTCTTCAGTGTTGTGAAGAAAAACAAAACTATGTTCCATTCTTCAATTTCACCAAAAAGTATAGAAAACATTTTAATTGCTAAATGTTATGAGGAAACTAATTGTTATGACAGGAAATTTTCCAAAGAATTTTTGGCTAAGGCCAAAAAATGCTCTCTAAATTCATTGCAATAATTTCTTTGTGTAACATTAAGTTCTTGTTTTATGTTTCCTAATAAATTTTTTAGTTACTACTTAATTGAGATTTACTAATGTAAGTACAATTTTCTTTTTTCTATTTGTATAAATTGTTATTTTTTTAATATCAAAGCATGATATTAATTCTTCGTGTTCTTCTGAATTTTGGAGAAATCTTCTGAATTTTTATCTTTAGAGGTTGGCAGGTATGCATTATAGAGGCCTGCTGTCATTTTTTCCATTTTTCTTTGTATGTGGAGACTCATCTTTTGACTTTCATTCCTTTTTTCCTCCATCGATTAAATGAGACCGAGTTCAGCTAACTGGGAGTTCTGTATTTTTTCTGATGCTTTTAAAAGCAATTATTCTCAGCCCCTGCATTTTCAGCTTTCTTGATTTCTTTTGTTTTCTCAGAAATTTAGGGTTCATATATGATAGAAAATGCAACAATTAAATATGCCTTGAATTTTATAGATGAGTGGCTAATTCAAAAGTCAAATCAGATTTAGTATGATTTCAAAAGAAAAAAATCAATCAATTTCATTATGATCTGCCATATGTATTAATTTTAATTTATTAAATTAAAACCAATTTATGTGATTAAAATTATTTCTTCTCTAGGTGGGTCTAAAAATTTCCGGTTTGAAATAAGTGCTTCTACAAAG
Organism: Stegodyphus mimosarum; assembly: GCA_000611955.2. Lineage (NCBI taxonomy): Eukaryota > Metazoa > Arthropoda > Arachnida > Araneae > Eresidae > Stegodyphus > Stegodyphus mimosarum. Next base: position 60,070 of record KK121266.1, on the reverse strand, counting down.
GCCATTGTGAAAAAATGTTTTTTACCCGACCATCAAATGTATGCATGTTGTTATTGTCCTTATTCTTCATATCACAAATTTAACTTTAAATCTCATATTCTTGTTCACACCGGAGAGCGTCCATTTAAATGTACATTTTGCAACAAGGGATTTACTCAACTGCATGTGCTCAAAAGTCATATGTTAATACACTGTGGATTAAAACCTTTCGTGTGCAAAACATGCAATCAGTGCTTCCGTCGTTCCTACTGTTTAAAAATACATAGACAGAAATATCAACATTAGATCCAAAATCTAATTGCCATTATTTTTACAGGCCCCCTTTTGTTTATAAGATGTATTGTTTTGTAATAATTTGATGCCATTTAAGTAATATATTGCTGTGGATATATATTGAATTTTTGAAATTATTTATTTAATTTGTTTTATTCTGTATTTACCTGCATTCTATAAAGTTTTGTTTGAAGAAGTATGAATATTTTAATATATTATCTATATGATATTTGCTTTCTGATTGCTAGTTTAAATCTAAAAACAAAAAACGCTTATTTTATTTATCTTTCATTTAATTTTTATTGTATTTATCAAGGATTAATAACTTCCATAAAATTTCATTATTATATCTGAAAAGACTCCTTTTTTCATGTATTATACATATTTCAAAATCATTACTAAACATTTTTGGCTTGAAATGTATATAATTTTACTATAAAATGCTAAAATTATGCAGACACACAGAGAAAATTAGATCATAAAACATTCCTAACTGGACTGTAACTTTAAAATTTCCTCAAATTTCATTCTTGCTATTTTATTGTTTATTTTGACCTTATTATTCCAGTTATTTAAGTGTTGCTTAAATGTTTAATTTTAAGTGCATAATTACAAAATTTGGAATTTTTAAAATGTGATTTTTTTTCAATCTATATTTGAAGTGTATTTCTGAATAAATGTTGTTTTATTTTTGTTTTTATTGAGTCACATAATCTTTATCTTTGTAATCGCAGTTTGTTATATTTATTAGTTTAATTAGTTGATTCATTGTTTCATTATTTGATTGATTCATTAGTTTAATATTTGAGTGCAGTTTTTACAAAATTATATTCTAAATATAATGGATCAAGTATTATATACCTGCTTATGTATTTTTTACAAATTTGTTAATTTGTATCTTTTCTCTTAATGTCTCAGACACAGTACATTCCTAAAAATTTATGTTTTAGTTTAGTTTATTTTAAGGTATAATGTAAAAACTTTAAAAAAAACGTATTTATTATTTATACCTCAGAAGTAACTTTGGTAGTGTGATTATTGCTTGCTATCTCTATTATCAAGGTGCCTTTATCAATGGTTGAATAGTGTTTTCTTCTATTACTGTAAAAGCTAACTGTAGTAGTGATCCAGTAGACTTGATATTTAATTCCTGGTGAATATGGCTAAGCCATTATTTGCAGTATCTTGAAAAACGCTTTTGCAGTCTGCCTGCCAATGATGATGCCATTTAAATTTTGAGGTATGCTGGCATGATATATGATGTTATTTTTATTTTGCATTTTTCATAATCCTAGGTACATATTTTTTTCTGCTGTAACCTGGGTATGTCTTTGAGGGTAACAACAGTGCATGTGTACATATGTAATTTAAAGTATGTTAAATTAGCTTTTTTTTTTAATACAGTGATCTTATGGGTTTTCCCCAAAATGTAATAAATCTTTAATTCTTCTATAACATTATCCTCAGTTGCAGTCGACAGTATTCCAACTTTATTGGAAGTGGTAATTAAAAAATACTTTCTGATTTTTTGCAGTACCACCAAAAAGTTGTGAAAAAGTACTGATGAGGCAATGCAACATGTCACCAAAGTGTTTTTATGGCAACCCACAATATTGCCCAAAAGTATTTATGTGTCATCCCAAGTATGCATGTAGTACTCCCCTCCCCAGATAGTTTTCCATTCCTCCAGACATTTTTATCTTTGTGACTACAGCTTCTGGTCTGTTCTATGAAAATTTCAGTGCTTTGTGTTTGATGCTGAGTCTAATAATTCTCAAATTTTCTTTTTGTGAAAACTGATTGCTGTGTATATGGAGAGAACAATATCTCAAAAAACTGAGAACTTTGCTTGTCTTGTGTGGAACAAAAAGAATGTAAAATATAGGTGGCACTTGTATTCATTGTGGAGGTAGACATAAAAATACCCCAAAAAATATCTTTCTCCAGAGTCAGCATTGAACTCATGACTTTTTGGGCAGGGTAGTGGGTAATCAGAAAACACTTTAAAGTCCCTGTTTTTGAATAGCCAAAATTCTGTTGTGGTAAAAATACATGACCAGCACGTTTTCCTCCCTTTTTTGTAAGAAATTTTCCCCATTTCATCTTTTCCCCCTTCCCTATATTTTAGTATTGCTGACTTCTCTCAAAAGTATATATTCCAGTATGTTTAAGTGTTATTTGCTTTAGTTCTTCCTGGTAAAATTTGGCTGATGTCAACTGCCTGTACCGATAGCAAATGAGTTGTATCACTTATACCAAGTGGAATCTTTTGCCATTGAAAGCAAGTTCTTCTTACTCATCTTTTATTTGTAATTCTGAATGGTGACTTCCCAAACTAATCATTTGCAGAAATGTATTGTTTAATTTTAACCAAATTGGTATAATTCAACTTTTTTACCAATATTGTGCAGTTCTGTCAAAATGTATGGATTCCATCCATGACAAAAATAACAAGTTGTTGTTGCTGTGACTATCTTCCCATTTTGAGCACAGAACTTAAGATGCATGAATTTATTGTGGCCAAAAGGCCAAGAGAAAAAAAGAGGAATCTTAACATCAGGTCCATAAATTCACTATGGCCAAGAAGGTTATTCCTGTCATTGGTAAAAGCCCTCAGGTACATTATAGGTGACAGCAAGTTTGCTCAGTTCCATCCTGATCCCTGAGGGATGGATCGAGGTATCTTCTCCCTCTCTTTCCAGACTACTAACCTCTTGAGTATGGCTCAGTGGTATTTTCAGTAAACTCTAGCTGCAAAGACACTATACATTTACAAATATCTGTGCCCTTCTCTGGTATTTAATCTACAGCCACTTAAGATAGCAGTTTTCCTATCACCATGCAGATTATAAATGTGAAGCAACTCAACAGGTTACCACTAGCAAAAGTCTTAATGCTGTGGCATGCTGATAAGTATAAACTATGTTTGTTTTTCCAAAACAATTTTTATTTCTTTTGTATGATTCTGTCAAATAAGGTGTTATTTTTCAATTGATAAGTAAGATGCATAAGTTGATATTTGTTTGCATTCAAATATTGCAAAAAGAAAAAAATGTTTGTTCATAGAAAAATTAAATATGCAATTAATTTTATTTCTCCAGCTGTGTTATAACTTTCTTCAAACAAGGTAATATTCTTTGAGAACAAGATTGCAATAGATAAGCAAACATTTATAATCCTGAAGTATGTTATTGCCTGATTTTTATGTCTCTGGTACATCTGTGTTCAACATATATAAGAAATAAAGTTAAACATAGTATATTCTTTGGCATTAATTTTAGACTTTTCATAACATTGTGCTCTTTGTCTGTGTGAGAGAGAGAGAAAGCGTAAATCAGACAGATGTTTAAATTGCATGAAGGATAAAAATGGCAAAAAAAAATTTATCCTTCATGTTGGTAAACCTAGAAAACCAAAGGACAAAATGGGAGAGGACATTTAAAAGTGGAGATTTTAATAGAAGGATCAAATGAAATTGTTGCTTTTTGTTAAGGAGCAGATCACAATGTTTTTCTAAATTTTATTTCTGAAAGAATTTTTAAAAAAAAAATTATATTTTTAAAGATATTTTAGAACATTTTTAAGACTAATAATTAAAAATGAAAACAAAATTCATTCCACTACCAAATCTGCTCCACAGCAATGCTAGTGTGTAACAAAATTATTTATTTTAAAATTTTTACTTCTTATATATGTTACTATTGAAAATCAAAAGCCACTGATGTGTGCATTATCTAGTTAATCTGCAGATTGCCTGATTTATTCCATTAAAGTGTGGAATCATCTACAAAACAAGAATTTCCCACATTATACCTAGGTATTATGCATGTTAATGTATTTTGAATCATTAAAATGCAAAAATTCATCTCTTTTTCTTTCCATCCTTAATCCCTTTTCCCTTCTAAAGCTTGTATTGGCAGTGCTTTGTTTTCAGCATTACTGTGTCATAGCTTGTTGCAAAAGTCAGCAGTTGTGTAGTCCAAATTGTCATCAATCATTAGCTTGCACTGATAAGCAAGCATAATTATATCATGTTTTTGCAAATTCATTCCTTATTTGTAATACTTTCAAAATGTTTGATTAATTCTTGGTATTCTACTTTATTCACTGATTGATTCTATCAACATCTTCTTCAACAATTCTATCAATTTATTATTGACATATCAAAAAATAAATAAGTAGCATTTTGATAAAAAAATAAATAAATTGCATTTTGTTCCAACAGCTGTCAGTATTTTTTACTGACAATTGCTAATTATTACATCATATTAATCAGTAAATAAATATTATGTTTTAACAGTTCCCAGTATATATTATTTACAGTGTGCTGATACTGATATATTGATGATATTATACAGATTTTCTTATAATTGAAAGAAAAGTATAGCATGTTTTTCAATTAGCAGTCCCTACTAAGTTATTTGTCTAAATATTTAGTCATACAGTTGTGCATTCATGCAAAGATCCTATTTATTAGTTACTTTGCAGACTGCCTAGATAATCTGTGTAACCTATCAATAATCTATATATGTTATAGAACATCAAAAATCTCTTACTGTGTATTATTATTTCATTGGGAATGAGATTTATTGTTAGAATGATAGATTTCAAATTGTATCAGGATATCACGCTTACTATCAGTGACAAAATTTATATTTTGAAGATATATGCGTTCATAATATAAGAAAATCATGATTATTAATTATATCTGTATTACATTAAAAATGTTATATAGGTTCAATGCTATTGAAAAGTTTGCTTTGAAGCTTGATTCAAAATAATTGAAAATTTTTTTAAATAATTATTTTATCATTTTCTTTAGTGCTGTGTTTATATGCTAAAATAAGATTCTGAGTAATTTATTGTACTTTCATTTTATAAATAGGTGATGCACTTAATTTGTAGTGTAAATAATTAATATGTTTGTAAACTTGCAACTGTAATATTAAATTGTGATTCTGTAAATGACCATGCTAAATGAGCTGAATTCAGAAGAGGATGGAAATTAGTAATGAGAATTGTATTACTGTCACTTGCAAAATTAGTTCAAAATTTTTTAATTAAAAAAAAGAGCTTTCTTCCCCCCCCCCATCTTATTTGCAACTGAAGAAGGCTAGATCAGACCTTCAAAACTAATCTTATGTTTTACTAATTCTTTCTAATTTCTTCCATGTTTTGAATTAAAATCTTGGATTCAGTGACACAGCTAGAGCTTTAGTTGCCTGGGGTGGTCCATTTGCCACCCCTCACAGTGCACACCAAAAAATCAAATCTTTAAAATACCAAAATGACATATAGGGAAATAAAGCTTTTATTAATTTTTGAGATAAAACTATAATTCTATATGTTTTAAAATGCTATTTTCCTCTTCCTCTTCTCCCCTTTTTTTTTCTGTTAACAAAATCGTCAATGACATTCTCAAAATCTATTTCATTTCTCCATTTGCTCCTCTCTTGACAGTATAGTATTCATTAAATGCAAGATACTCATTTTTAGATCTTGGGTGTATCTTAGCCGATTTGTATATAGAAAAACTCTTCTGACAAAAGTAGTACAGCAATTCTGAAGGAAATTTTAATTAGAATATCTGGAATTAAATTTTGGAATAAATTGTAAAAGCCGCTGCCCTTCCAGCTCTCAATTTAAACAAGCAATAAAAGAAATAAAACTTTGAAGTATTTCTCTCTCATTGAAGTACTCTTCTTTATTTATGTCATTAAGAACATAACTTATTTGTCATTTGGATTTTTCATTAAAGAGTTCTAATGGAGTAAGGAGAGCAAAAAATTGAAGTTGTTCAAGATTTTTTTTTTTTTTTTGAAAACTCTAGTGTAAAAGCAGTTCTCTGCTCAGTTCAGTTTCATACCACAATTCAATATCTCATGCTTCTTCTCCTCACCAGTGACCAAGTGGATAAGGTAGCTGAACATAGATAGTTCAACCTGAAGTCTAATAAAAAATAATGGGCTGGCTGCCTTATATGGTTTACTTTATTTGTGGCATTTTGTTCACGCATGCATAACATGAATACAAGCCAGTGCCTCTTTCATAATGTAAACATGAGCCAATTCCCATATTTTAAGCCTTTTATGGCGAATTTTAATCCTTCACAAAGATATCTGCCCTTTAGATAGATAACTGTAGTGCACTTCGCTATAATCCAATAATATCAAGCCCTGGAGATCCATGACTGGCTCTCATAAGTTTCACATAAAAATTGTCGCACAGAGTGGGCTTCCCCTTCTGCCACCCTCTAGCTACACCATTGCTTGGATTAGGTGGATAAACACCCATAGGCTATTTTCATAAAGAAGGATGCCTTAAGCGATTTTATAAACAAAACTGATTGATATAACCATAACATATTCTGTTGCTCATAATTGAAAAAAAAATGAAATTGACAGTGTTTTACAGTTTTTTAAACATTCTGATATTATGGGTTGTTGTTGTAATCATCTAATTAATAATATAATCTTAATCTAAATTTGTAATTTCTGTAGATGCATTTCTATGCTGATAGATAAGATGCAATGTTATGTATATTTGAAAGTGTGAGTTATACAATGATTATGTTTATATATACACTGGTGTCCAAAATTATATACATGAGAATAACACTCCTAATTTTATTTAATCAGATTTCTAAAGTATGCACCATCCCGAATTATGGCATAAAATGCATTTTTTTACAGTTCAGCAATTTGAGATTTGAATGTAATATATATATATTGTATCAAAACTCTTCTTTAGGATGCCAAAATAGCATTTTAAAAAAATCTTTGAGGTGAAAAGAGAAGCATGCTAGACAAGAATGGAGGAACCAAAATGGATAAATTTTTAAAAATAGAACAATATTTGCCACTTGGAAATAAGTTAAATATTCACAAATTATTGCTAAGAAGTTGGGATAAAGTGATAAGAGTAGAACTTCTAATGATGATCTATTTCTGTTCCTAATCGGACATCGTAGTAGAAACTTCATTGCTAGAAAACTGCATTTAAAGCTTGTAGTTATCACTGAAATATATACACCATAGAAAAGTGTATGTCAGAAAGCTAATGGATTTTTCAAATCCAATCTATGGGTGGATTAAAGAGCTGGTTTGTATTTTATTGATCTTGCAGAAAAATAGAGCCAACTAGTATTAGTGTTTTCTGCAGTGAGTTAAGAATCAGTTCAAAATAGCCACATATGAGGATGAAACTTGGAACTAAAAAAAAGGAAAGAAAAATATGCTGCCAGAGTTAAATATGAAAAAAGGAGGTGAATAAGAAGAGTAGATGTTATGCATGCATGATAGCATTAGACATATAGATGCAGATTTGATAGTATGATGCAGAATAATGATAAATGGACATTTCCACTGCATATTTGGTACCACTCAGAGGATCTGCCTGTTGTAAGATATCATGCCAAACTAATATCAGACATAGGATCTGACTTTTTTTTTCATAGATAAGAATGTGTTTTCATATTCAGCAAATCTAGTTAATGAATTTCTTGAAGCTGAGGTCACTGAATGAATAAACTATCCAGCCAAATCTACCTAATTTGAATTTTTAGAAAATTTATGCAACATCGTTGGAAGGCTTGGTGTACTGCAAAATTTTCCTCATAAATATCTTGGTTCCTTCAAGACAATATTGGTGTAGGAATAGAACTTACTGCCTTGAACTTTTATTAATCAGCTTGCCGATATATGAGGATTTGAGTTAGGTAATATTTCTTTTGATATCAAAAGTCTGCATTTAGCCCTGAGGTATTAACTTGTAGAGACATTAGGCATTTTTTTCGATGCAGAAGAGGTGAAAAATGAGCAACGCCTTCGCCGGGAATCGAACCACGGACCTCTCGGTTACACGTCGAACATGCAGACCACTACGCCACAAAGGCATGTGAAGAAGGCGGGAGAAATACCTTATATACTCCCCCTTTTAAAGGGCAACTGGGGTTTTGGGGACCCAATCACCAAATCGCGGTGGTGGAGAATCATCATCCACCACCTTGTCCCTGTTCGGGCGCCAGTGTAGAGACATTAGGCATTTTTTTCGATGCAGAAGAGGTGACAAATGAGCAACGCTTTTGCCGGGAATCGAACCACGGACCTCTCGGTTACGCGTCGAGCATGCAGACCACTACACCACGAAGGCATGCGAAGAAAGCGGGAGAAATACCTTATAAACTTTATGCTGAAATTTTGTTGTCATTTATTGTTTGATTTTGTGTCATATGCAGTTAAGTTTTGTATATATTTGTTTAGATACTGTGGATTACCCCAAATAAAGTCATTCATTTTATAGCTTGTTTGGAATCGGTGTCTTTGTAATGATAATTTTGGACACCATAGATGCTCTTCTAAATGTCATATATGTTCTTTATATTTAACATTATTTTATGTTTTATTTTTCTTTAACTTTTCTTAGTAATCTAAGTATAGTATTATATAGGGTTACTTTAGTTTTTTTATAAAAGTAACAGGTGCCAGAATATGAAGGAATGCTTATGAATCTATATATTATTACATTATTAGAACTAAGTATATTTCTGCTGAGTGTATTAAAATTGTCTGTCTGTTTTATGCACATTAAAAAATTCTTTACTTCTTTATTTTATATGTATGAATAAGGTATTGTGCATTATCCTTATATTTTTATTCCATAAATTTTATTATAATTACATAAAACTGTTTCATTCCATGCTAAGTTCCTGATTATCTGTGTTAATCAATGCATATATAATATAAAAAATCAGTTCTTCAATGGTTTAAAACTAATGATATTCTATGTAATGTTTAAAATTATTTAATAATAATAAAACTATGTGTATTTTTAATTTTTTTCCCTGGTAAATCTGTTACATTATTTTTCTTTTTAGAACTATGCTGATATTTTTTAACAAACACTGCACAAAGTTGTGATATCATTAGATGTGAACTTAGCTTATTCACTCATAGAATGTAATAGCTTGTCTTCATATTCCAGTACTTTAACCATGGTTACACTTTTTAGTCATCTTACTCTTTTTTGTATGTGGTCTCTTTTTAAAGCTGCCCAGATTGATATAATGGTTATTGTTGTTGGCTGCCATCGCTGGACTTGGGTTCAAATCCCTGAGAAAGCATGAATGTTTCTAACTGTATAGTGCTTGTGTAGCATGAGACACTTAAAATACTGGCAAGATGAAAGCCTCTTGAGTGGTTCGTTGGTAGGGGAAGAGGTGTGGGAGACTGTCAGATCTGATCCCTAGGATGTTTCAATCACAATTGGGGTGGAGCTGCACAGTTACTCTGGTGGGACAATACTTATAAGATTAATGGTGAAACTCTGGTATCCCACCCACATCTATTTGTTACATCAACTCTCCTTAAGTCTTTGCATAGAGACTATTTTGAGTTGATGAAATCACATTGCCTTCATTGTTTATGTCTTTCTGCAGCCATTCGTCCATTCTTTCTTGCATTAAAAATCATAGTTTTTTTTTTTTTTTAAATCAGTTTTAATACCAGTGTGGGAACTTTTGGGAGAATGATATGTAGGTTACCAAAATTTCAGGGAATGGATTTAAAAAAGGAGAAATTTTATAGTTTCTTTATACATATAAAAGTTTAAATTGTGTTTCTGCCTTACTCATATATTGTGACCTGTAAATTAATCCATGTTATTACTTTATTAATAAAGTTATCAATTATTTTTCTATTCCCATTTTTGGAATTTTGTATATATATATACTAGCTAAAAAACACATAAATCAAAATGAAAAATGTTGTAATTTAGAAGTAGATGCATAAAATGGTAGCAGTCATTAAAGCTGTTTGGTCATTGTTTTATAGCTGACATGTGCATGAATAATGGTGGCAAAACCTGTTCCTTAAGCACACCTGTTTCGTAAGAACTACATTGGTATCTTTTAGATTTTTTAAATATGTTCAAAGCCAGATGGAACAGCAGTATTAACAAGTTTGCAGTAGTGAAATAAGAGAGAGAATGTGATGTGTCCAAAATGAAAGTTTGGTTCAGACTGACTTGGCTTTTGTTTAGCTTTATTTGAAATGATTAATGTTAAGCTTCTGAAGTTATTATTGGTTGATGTATTATATAAATTTGTATATCATTAGCCTTATATAAGTATCATATGCCAGCAGTTTGTCTTGGAATGATGCAAGGTTTAAAACAGAAGGGGAAATGTGATATTTGATAAATCAGGAGGTGATATCTGTTGTCTTGTGTACTTGCCATTGGAAATTAAAAAAATTTTTTTGGAACTATTGTAAATTAAAATTAGAATTTTGATTTATATGTTTTTTATCTTATATATATATATATATATATTCTAATACTTACAGTTGTATTCTATGCATTGGTTCAATACGTTTATATGTTTTAACTACCATATTTACTCACATATTTTTGTCCATTTTTACTAATTTTATCATATGAAAATCGAGAGGGGAAAATTACGCAAATAATATAATTTCTGAAAGATGCAGTTACAGTAAGAAAAAAACAAATTAAAATAATTCATAGATAAACTACCAGTAACTATCACACTATTAATTATTTAAAAGAAACGTATAGTCCAATAAAAATACATAACAATATTAGCAGTATAATATCTAATAAAATATTCGTTTCTACTTCCCTGTGTCTTAAATGTTCCCTGCTTTTCTTATTGCCCACTACTACTTCATAGGCTGCAAATCATTCAGTGCTGCTACAGCTTGCAACCAACCCATGTGTCAATGCTTCATTACTTTTAACATGTTATAATTGTCAATGAGTGGAAAGGGTAAGCTTTGACATGATTTCACAAGTAGTTTGCAGGAGGGAGATAAATTTGTTAGTAAGATAAAAACAAGTACTACATGGCCAAATCCATTTTAAGGTAATTTAGTGGAGCTGACTTTCTGAATACCTTCAGGAAGGGGGAAATTATGTGAATATTTTTAAAATTTTCAGAACTTTATGCTAAAAGCTGGGGGGAGGGGAAATAGATGAATAAAGTGAATTTCCTGATATAAATGCTTGTATGTAATGATGCATCTAAGAAGCGCAGGAATGAACAAAAATATAGTGACATTTTGTAACTATTAATTGGAAAGGAATAATATCTGTTTAATATTAATTTTGTAATTTTATTTACTTAATATTTATTTATCTGCATTAAGTAGCAATTTCAAAATGCAGTTTAAATATTTTGATTGTTCTATATTTTTTAATCTATGTGCATGCATAGGATTCAACATTTTCTTCTCCATAAAATAGAAGTATATTAGATCTTAGTGACAGTTTTAGATGGAATGTTTGTGTATTACTAAATGGAATTCTGTAAATTAATAATATGAGTTGCATTCTTCCTGTGTGTCATTTTATCAAATACTTTAAATCATCTGCAAATTTCTAATTGCATAAAACTTTGTTATTTTCCAAAACTCTTTATACTTTTTTGAATTATGTAAGATATTTATCTATTCTTAAAAAAATTAAATATAATTATGTGTAAATAAAATTTTTAAATATTGAATAATACATTTTATTTAAATAAAGTATAGTGTAAAAATACTTAATTATGCATTAAAATTTTCTTAATCTACAGAACAGTTGAAAAATAGCATTATGTATTAAGGTTTAGTTCCTAAAGTTTTATTTATTTAATTGCATGAATGTTTTAAATAACTTTTTTAAAATCTAATTAAAAATAGATAAGTAGATATTACATTTCAGCATTATCAAAAATAAGATAAATTGCTTTTTCATAAAATATGTTATTTATATGACCAAAATGTAAAATCATATGCTGATTTTTCATAATTATATATGTACATATATATATAAATTTTAACACTGAGTTAAAAAAAAATGAAAATAACTTTTCCCCTCTCAGGTGCATTGTACAGAAAACGACCAGAAGCTAGTGCCACAACAAAAGCCATTCTGGAAAGTAGCTTTCGAGCAGAAGATCAGGTTTATGCATGCCATTTCTGTGATTATACTACATACCACAAAGTAAATTTTGAATCACATATTATTACACATACTGGAGAACGTCCTTTTGTATGTTCAATATGTAATAAGGGCTTTACTCAGAAGCACAATCTTCAGTATCACTTCATGATTCATCGTGGTTTGAAACCTTATGTGTGTGAAGTATGCAATCAAGGCTTCCGACGTAGTTATTGCTTAAAACTGCATAAAGAAAAACATGGGCATTAATATCTTAATTTAGAATACAGTAAAACCCTGCTATAGTGAACCCAGTTTATAATGAATGATTGTTTTGGTCCCGTCGAGTTTCCTATAGATGTAACCTCCTTGTTCCCAAAGTCGAGAAAGTTAAGTTCTGCATGCCTATGACCTTGGAGCACTGAACATTACTGTGTGCTCGAGCGCATTTTATAGTTAAGCCTAACGTGCAAAAATAATTGTGATCAAATCAACTTTTTATCAAAACATTTGGAATTTTGTGCATGATATTTAAATATTATTTCTTATATTTTGAATCAAAAATCCTAATATTTGCAATTAAATAAAAATTCAAAGTAAGTTAATTAGCAGTATTTTATACATTTAGTAATAATAATTATATTTACATATTTAAATTATTTTGGTATAATAATGAAATAGAAACTTAATAATTAAATGTTAGTACCTGTTATATCATAATGCTGTATTTACATACGAAATTTTAAACTTCTTGCATGAAACATTTTTAAATTCTAAATGCTTTACATTCAAAGTATAAAATGATTAATAATATTCATAACAACAAGGCTAATACTCAAGAGATTCCCTTCAATAAGATTTTGCAGCATTCTGACATAATTTATGTGCATTTAAAGTTTGAAATAAAATGTTCCATTTCAGTGCATCAGATACTATGATATGGTGGGCCACGCATGCTATTTTGCTTCTATATTATATTTGATGTGGTGGGCCCTGCAGCATACCCTATATGATGTGCTGAGAATGAAAAGGAAAAATGGAATTTTTTATATTTTCAAACATTTGAAAAATTACTAACCTTTGATTTCATCCTGTTTAGGATATTAGAATAATGAAAAACACCTTTAGGTTACTGTTCTTTTATCTGTACTTCCATTTTCTTCAATGTTCTAAACAAAAGGCTACGTAAAAGGCAAGTGTAGCACTAGGGCACACAATAAATGCATCTTAGGACATCCTACAGTGTCATGTATTGAGTCAAAGAACCATTGATCCATTTATACAAGGAGCTTGAATTGGTTCTTTAACTGAACTGTCATGCAGTGCTGTGTTCAGTGATGATGCGTATTCATAATTGTAAATATGTATTTCAGATAAAATTTGTAATTTGGTCTAAACCATGACATTTATGTTATGTCGTGTAAAATTGACTTCTAAATGTAAATGTAACTTTTCATGTAAAATTATTCACGCATATGAAATAAATTTAATACTTGCTTATATTAATAATTGTAATGTGACTTTTTTTTATTATAGTTACTATTAACATTTTCTGAAAGATGTGACAAAGTTAATCACTTTTTCTATGTGATTTATCAATCAGTTTCACCCCCATGTTTTTCTTATTAGATCGGATATAGTGAAAAAGATTTTTGGTTCCATGAAGTTCATTATAGCAGGGTTTGATTATATACTTTTACCATTTCTTGGGTTATTTATTTATATTTTATTAATATGCAAACTGTAAATGATCTATCATTTATAGTTTATTGCTCAGCATTCAAAATTTTATAGAAAATCTAGGTTTATAGGTTGTGATAAGCATCTAATTATTATAATAAATGTAAATTTTTATGCTTGAGAATAACAGTTTTAATATACATTGAACTGGTCGTTTTTTCATATAATTTCAGAATTTGTGTATGGGAAGGAAGCATTATTTGCTCTGATATTAAAGCTTAAATTCCTAACTAACCTGTCTTTGACTGTGGAATCATGCAGTTGAGGTTTGAAAGCAGTTCCTGAATTTGTGCTGATGAATGAACTGTTATCATACTATTGGTCAGTGACAGTTAGTAGATTTTGGATATCTGAGATAGACGTACTTGATTTAAAAAAATTATATGGGGGGGGGGGAATAATATACTGATATAAAATTTTATTTGTCAGGTCTGAGCATTATCATTCAGTGATCAATAATACTTATACTTTTGTGCCAAAGCAACAAACTGATTACTAATCACAAACTGTGCATATTCTTTTAATGTCGATAATGTTGCCATTTTTAAACACAAATAAAATAATGTGTAAGTGTACTTGAATACATAAAATATTTTTTTCAAACTACCAGCCATTTAGCATTAGCCTTTGAATCATCTCTTAAGACGACTGGCTAATGATGTAGGATAAATAATAAATAAAATTCTGCAGAGATGGGTTAGCTTTCATATACATTATTCTGTTAAATTACTGCAATATTTTACTTGAGCAATGTCATACTTATGTGATAAAATTTTAAATATTTTAGATTATGTAATGTGATATTTTTTTATCTATTTGTGGTGGGTAAAATTCAGTTACTTTTAATTTTCTATAGTAGGTAAGTTTGAGCTTGTATTATGCAAAAATAGTGAAGAATTAAATATGCATATTGAAACAATGGCAATCCATTTGTAGTTATGAATAGTTTTTTTTTCTTTTTTCCCTTCTGTATTTTTTAAAATCATATAAATGATACATTCTCTTTGTTAATGTTATTTGCTAGCATTTTAATATGTTATAAGTAGCTTTTATAATACCAAAGGTTATAAGCATTCCAAAAGTAAGTTTCTAAAATAATGCTTCAGGAGCTAGGTTCATTTGAATGTAAGATATTGCGCACTATATTGAGTGGTGGTAGTTTTTCCCCATACGATTATCATGACAGTTAAAGCATTTATTAAAGGCCAAATTTGAATGCCATTTTCATAAAATATAGTGTTCTGGATCATTGAAATAAGTTGACTGCATGGGTGTTTTCATAATTTTCCCCTAATGTAACATAAACACAATCCAGACTTCTTTAAGCCTTAAGCTTCTTTGACAAGTAATCTTCATGGTCTTTATCATAAATGATGAAACAAGCAAACCTAGATGTAATTACCTTGTCACACTGTTCTGACATCTTCGTCAATCTGATGATCATCAAGATATTCCTTTAGAACTGGGGAGAAATGAAAAATCATTTGCCTGTAAACTGGGAGTATATGACATATAGCCCAAAGTTTGCATGCAAAAGTTCTTACAGGAACTCCTGAATCAGAAAGACTATGTATGAATTAATGCATTGACAGAGAATTAACAGACCTTTTGTCAGGAACCCAGGATAATAATGGCAATTCATAGACATTCCATTGCTGTACATTATACAAATGTATTAACTTTTATTTCCAAGTAATCATTCAGGCCTGTTTAATGACCTGTATAAATTAAATTTATTAATAATTTAATGTGAAGTATACTTCTATTTAACTGTCCCTTGAACAGATAAGTTAGTTGGCATGCTAGGAAGCTGTCTGTGTTTGAAGCCAGCCTTGTAATTGACGAACATATCTTTCCCATTCCAACGTATAACAACCATAACTTTACCAATAGCCAGTATGATCTTGAATTCTTAGTTCATGGGGAGCCCAATACTTCTATATTTTGATTCTATGATGCAATAATCCTATCATCAGTGAATATGCATTCCAAAAAATCTCTGCTACGAACAGCATATTGTTACAGAGAAACAAAGAAAGTGCCATTTGGTTTGTCTTGTGATTCTTGGGGAAAAGGTTTCATTATTTACATATTTTAGGAATCATTTGGAACACTATTCTAAATAACAGATTCAGGTCACGTTCATTCACTGTCATTTAATAATTCTCCAGTAGTATGCATTCTTAAGAAATATCTTTATGCCCATAAATTTTAAAGTTGCAAAGTTATCAAAACAGTGCTGACATAGTGGCTTGCTGTCCTGTTTTTCAAGATGGACTATGTGAAATCATGGCTGAATCATGGTGACTATGTGGAAAAATAAAGTATCTATCATGAAACAACTGTAAATGCAATGTGTTCATATAAGCTGTGCTTTCAATATAATAACTTTGCCAGTTTACAGTTGGAACACTCCTTGCAGTTGATAGTTTATAAAAATAAAATCTAGTGCATTATATTCTAGATATTGTGCACCATAGTTAGTCTCACCATTCTTACTGAAGTATGTTAATTTACTAGTTAAAAGAATATTTTCTTTTTTATTTCTTTTAGCAGCTAAGAAAATATTTTTGATAAAACCTAGTGTGAGTCCATATTGGAAACATTTATTAAGATAAGCATAGAAATTAATTTCTTTTCAAAGGGGAAACTGCCAGCCCTTGGGCAATGCATTTGCTTAACTTACCAGTCTACATCTACTATTTAAACAATTTAATATATGAATATTTATACACAAACATATATTTTTAACTTGCACTTTTTTAACCCTGCTTCCTCTTTTGTTCCTTTTATAATAGTGTGTTCAATTCTCTGTCTTCTTTGTGTCAGCAAACTGCATCATAAGTACAAATAAAAATAGAATCTTGCAATTTCTGACTATTTATACAAGTAAAACTTGTATGTTAAAATAAAATTGCTTAATGATATTGTTGTACTGTCTGTTATTTCATTTTCAATACATATTTACAGTCATATTCATACTGTATTGAAAATACAATATATTTGGTCAACCAGAAAGTTCTGTCCGTTTTTGGAATAAAACAAAATACAAATTTTTCTTACCATCAATAAACTTTATTAAATAATATAATTGCCATTATTATTAATGACTTCTTACCATACCAACTTGTATATCCCATTTTTTGAAAATTGCATCTTTTGATGCGAAAAATTGAACCACTGCTTGTTTGATATCTTCTTCATTTTTGAAATTTTTGCCCTCCAAAGCATTTTGTAAAGACAAAAACAAGTGATAGTCGAAGGGTGCAAAGTCTGGGGAATATGGTGGATGCGACAGAATTTACCAGCCTAGTTCTGTAATTTTTTACAAGTCCCCAAAGCAGCATGTGGGCTGGCATTATCATGATGCAGTATGATGTCCTCCCTATTGAATATCACTGGCCTATGACTGCGGTCTTTAAATTACCCAGTTGCTGATTTCGTTCGGTTTTAAGAGCTCATTTTGTATTGACTTTCGAATGCCCACCATATACACAACATTCTCTTATTCAGAGTCAGATTTAGTTTAGAGGTGGAAGGGGCTAGGTTTTCTGGGTTAACAATATGCCCTTTTCCGTATGATGTTTTTTAGGTCATCCACTTTTCATGCGGTTCAAGAAGGGCTTAATTTTGTTCCGAGCAAGCAAAGATGTGCATATGGCTCGATCATCCAAATTCACCTGACTTAATTCATATGGCATCCTTCCGAATATGGTCTGAAATGGTTTTCTGAGCTTAATTAGGCCTTTCTGCAATCTCCGATGTTGTCAGAAAAGGATCTTGCTCTAACATGCTGTTAACAACATCATTGTTGATTAAAGATGGTCACCCAGAACGTGGCTTATCAGAAAAGTCGAAATCACCTTTTTAAAATTTTTCGAACCATCTTCTGCATATCCTATCAGAAACTGTACGTTCACCAAACACTTTCAATAAAT
The DNA here is from genome assembly GCA_000611955.2 of Stegodyphus mimosarum. Lineage (NCBI taxonomy): Eukaryota > Metazoa > Arthropoda > Arachnida > Araneae > Eresidae > Stegodyphus > Stegodyphus mimosarum. The sequence goes on along the minus strand of KK121266.1, from coordinate 42,179 downwards.
TTCTACATGCTTCTGTAGCATTTCTTCCTTGTTAAAATTTATATAAAATACGGTGGCGAAAATGAACTTTATTAGAAGTCAGGGGTACACTATCGCTTCACATTTAAGACTAACATGAATCAACTTTGTTTTAGTTAATTTGCTACATCAGTATGTATACATAAAGTGATAAAATTAGAGAGCCAAACATGCACCAAATAAACATGTGTTTACATGCTGAAAATTGTTCTCATAGAAACGGACAGAACTTTCCGGTAGACTGAATATGTTTGTTTTCATTTTCTTGTAGATACATATATTGTATTTTCAATACAGTCATATTCTCTATTTAGTTATATGTATTAATCTGTTATAAAGGAATTTTTTAAAATTTTTATTGACATGTATTATTTAATACAGGAGCTTCATATAACATGAGATCAATTTTCTGTTATACCATGTAGGCTACATATTACATTTAAACTAATTTTTCTTTAACATACCATAGAAAAATTGCCTTAGATAACTCATATTCTTAAAATGTAACTTATGTGAGTGCTTTTTTAGCATATTGCAACAAAATTTATACCATATTTGCATTACATTAACTGAACACGTTTTATGTGACTTTACTGCATATTAATTTTATAATTATCATATTGTTAACATACATATTATCAAATGTTTAATATGTATTCTCAATGCATTTAGTATACAATTAGCAGAAATGAAAATGTATATTTTTTAACATTAGTACAAAATTAAGTTAGTGCTTTTATATATTTTTCTCAGACTGTGTGTGTGTATGTGCAGTTAATTAAGAACTAAACAAAATGCATAATTTTTGTGACATATATTAATAAAAGTTTGTCTTTTCCAAATGACAGACTATTAGTCTCATTACATATTCATTTCTTGCTGTAACATCAATATTTTCCAAAATTACACTTCTGGTATTAAAATTCTCATTTTCTTTGCATCTCTTTTAAGGTTGTCTCATTATTTTGGCATTTTTATTATTCTGAATTGTAATGTTTGATTTATTAACTCTCTCTGAATCTGTTTTTCAAATACAGCATTTATTTAATATATGTTTTCTATATTTCTAGAATATGGTTTGTATCCCATCTATTCCAAATTTCTTAAAAATAGTTACGTTTCCTTGGTGAAATTTGGAAGGAATTAAAAGTTGACTGTATTGTGTATGTAAAAACTATCACTTTGATATGTGATTGGTCAGTTAAAAATGAGAAGCTGTTGAGGAAGTATGTTACCCAATAGCTCCTTCAGTTTCTACCTGCACTGTATACCATACTTGTAATGACAGTAAACCAGATTAGCACATCCTTGACGATTTGATTTAAAACTGAGATATTGTGGAAATATTTTTCTGGTTGCAAAGAATTTTCAAGGATGACATAATTAATGAAGTCCAGATGAAAATGTGATAATATTCGGTTCATATTTCTTTGATCTATTTGCTTAGTCATTGGTAATATCTCATTGTTGACTAATTAGCTGCGTGATGCAGTAACATTTTTACACATGCAACTCTAACATTGCAAAATTACATCAAGGCTACGCTACCACTTTTCTAGGCATTTAAAGTAAATGCATATTTTCTAGAAAGACCTCGTAATAATAAATTCTTAAAATGATTTTAATTGCTAAAATAAATTATGTCCTTTCAGCTAATTAGAATTTATTATTTAAATAAACTGTGAAAAAGCATCTGAACAAATTCACTAATACAAGGTATCACCTTTTATCTATTTTCAGTTGTTATTTATGAGATGTAATCTTAAAAACAAATTACAGAATTTTTTTTTGGAGGGGGAAGCTAAAAATGTACCAAGTATAACAAAAGTTCTTGTATTTGTTTTTAAAAATTCATAGAAAAACAAAACAGTTATAAACTTCAGAGTTTTTTTTTTTTTAAACTGGTGCATATTCACAGACTTGAACGATGATTTATAGTAGAGTTTGATTAATAAGCGATTACTTGTAAAATTGTTTCATGTGACCACAAAATCAGTTATTTCAGTTTTGCAATAGTTTCATACAGAGAAATAGCTAAAAATGATTATAACAGCACTAAAAACTTTGTGATGCTTTGAAGAACTTGGCCAGCAACACTACTTGAAAATATAATGTCAGAACTTGACACCTTATTTGAAGAAATGAAATCTCACAGAAACTATAATGTTTATGCAAAATGCTGCACCCTCTCATATAATAAGCTTATGTGAAGCAATTCTTCATAAGGATATTTGTTATTGAGTGACTGATTAGTCATTCACAGCCTGTCTTGCCTCCTCAATCGGACATCTGTTGGTTTTTGGTTGTGGAGCTATTTGAAATTTCAAGTGTACACCAGCAGTCCATCATCTCTGTCATAAATCCTTGTTAGGTCAACAGCACCAGCCTAGGTGAAGCAGTTCCTCCTGAAGCCTTGCTGACTGATTTATTGCTTATATCCTGCTGCCTAGTATTTTTAACTGCCAGGGCATGACGTCTGACTGCTATCTAAAAGCAGAATTTTAAACTAAAAGCATTCACCATTCTTTTTTTACTGTAAAAACATCTAAATGCTTGCCATGAATCCTCACATAATAATTCATTCACTTTTGTGGATTTTTTATGCATTTTGTGTAAATATATGCACCAAAAACTCGTAAATAAATGTGGAATGGTGTCTTAAAGGAGACAGAATCCAAAACAAAAGATAGTCTATAAAGCAGCACCTTTCTTATAAGGCGAACATTTAGGAGAAACAATCTTTAGTGTTAAGTATCTCATTTGTATTCAAAATGTTTTATTTACTATCTTTTGTAACTTTAAGTTTCAGCAAGTACTGTTCTGTTGCAGTGTTTTCATCAGCTCTGCATGGCCAACTTAATTTCAAGCAGTTTCCGAAAGAAAATGTCAGTTCAAGTAGTAAAGAATACCAAAATAATGGCTTTTATAAATGTTCATGGTGTGCATATTCATCATGGGACCGTAATCGCATGAAACAGCATGTAACGATCCATACTGGAGAAACATCATTTTGCTGTCCACATTGCAAGAAAAGATTCAATAGGAAAAGTAACATGAAAAAGCATGTATTTTTACAGCATAAATTCAGTTCAATAAATTTTAATTGAAGCTAGTTAGTATGTTCTTTGGTAAGAAAGTTGATGTGTCTTCATTTCTAATTTTTTGATTGTAGATTTGAAGAAATTTGATTGTTTTTTAACTAAAACTAATTTTTAAAAAACTTTTGAGCTTAAATAATTATTTTAATCATTGATTTGATCATTAATTGATTTTACTTTCATTTTGTGTATTGAAATTGTAGCAAAGAAAGGGAGGAAAAAACTAACATGAATAAATGTGTAAGTTATTGAATTGTAGCTTCCTTTTAGATTTTAATCACTGCATAGCATTCAAAGCCCATCTGCTTGAATTTTGCTATCACTGTTGATTTAAAAAAAATATATATATATATATTTTGCTTGATATATAATTACTTTATATTTTTGGCAAGTCACATTTTTATCGAGTTAATGCTTTACTTTAGTTCTATATTTAAAATTTATCTTTAATGTTACTGGCTGCAAAGGTTTAATGCTTAAGTACACTTCAAATTAAATTATGAGATCGGTTCTTTTTAAATCATTTTTTGAAGTTAATTTAAATTATTAATAATTATGCATACAACGTCATTTTGCAACTCAAAAAAGTAGAAGTATTTAATGTTAGAAAAATCTCAGTCATAGTTTGAGTCATTTAAAACTGAACTTCGTATTTTATTGAAGGGATCACATATTAGTTTGAGAATAAAAACTGTTGAAATAGAAGTTTAAAAATTAACCACTGGTAGGCCCAAAATGCTATCAAATAAAATAAAATTTATTTTGATATACGTCAAGCTATAATATATTTTATTAAAATAACAGTCAACAATGTCAGATTCTGTTCATGTAGGTGCTTCCAGATATGTACATATGACAAAAAAAATCTCATTAGGGGCAAATTGTTTGGATTAAAAATAGTTACATTTATTATATCAAAATTAAATAAGCCAGGCCCCTAAAAGAGCTCATATTGATTAGCCACATGCTGATGATTTTAGAAGCAAATGTTGGTATCACATTTGGTAGCTCAACACTGATTGCCATTTTCATGGGTGGGCCAATATACAGCACTAGTAATGATGTCCACTTGTTTGAGTCCATATTGTCACCAAAGTATTCCACCAGCACTTACACTGCTCGACATTGATAATGCAACACCAAGAAGGAGTGGTCAGAAATTTATGCAAATTTTAGAGTAGACGCACGTCACCGAGTCATGTGAATGATGTGAAATGCACAGCTCTCTGATGCACGTGAAATAAGGGAAGGAACGTGCAGAATGGGCAATATTCACGTCGTTATTTCTGCCAGACAAATTATCGAAGAAAGTTGGTTTTTGTCCCGGAGGATACATGTAATAGGAGAGAATGCCAGGCTGCCATCGCCGAAGGCACTTCCAGCAGATAGACGATTTTACGAGGGGTATGGTGATTGGACTATAAAGGGTGGGTTGGTCCTTGCGTCAAATCGCAGCTGATACCCACATGGATGCGAGCACAGTGCATCGGCTATGGCAAACATGGTTAGAACAAGGAAATGTAGGAAGAAGGAGGGGTGCAGGTGCAGCCAGAGTGACGTCAGCACGCTTGGATCGACGCATCTGCCGACAAGCTGTAGCGCCCGCAAGTCACTTGTACCACGATTCTGCAGAATGTGCAAGATACCCTGGATGTTCCCATGTCGAGCAAAACCATTTCCCGTCGATTGGTTGAACGTGGCCTGCACTCACGGCGTCCGTTAAGAAGACTGCCATTGACCCCACAGTATAGACGCCAATGTTTAGAATGGTGCGGGACTGGAGCGATATGGATGACAGAACGACAAAACGTCGTGTTCTCAGATGAGTCATGCTTCTGTTTATCCAGTGACAGTTGCCGTATACATGTGTGGCATCGACGTGGAAACAGATCTAAAATCCAGCAGTAACTGTAGAAGGCCCCACCGCGCGACAACGTGGCATAATGGTTTGGGGCGCTATTGCCTACGATTCCAGGTCACCTCTAGTTCATATTCAAGGCACTATGACGGTCCAACAATACTTGGATAATGTACTGCGGCCAGTGGCGATCCCCTACCTTCAGAGGCTGCCTAATGGAATTTTTCGGCAGGATAACGCCCGACCACACAGTGCTCGCATCTGCCAACATGCTCTGCAAGGTATACAGATGCTTCCCTGGCCACTGTACTCTCCTGACCTGTCACCAATCGAACATGTGTGGGATGTGATTGGACACCGTTTGCAGACTCTGCGCCTGCCTCGTTCAGAAGATGAACTGTGGCAAATGGTTGAAAGAGAACGGAGAACTGTCCACGGTGGTCCTACATCCTACTGAGCCGACGCCATTCTCACTCTGTATTCTGACTATCATTTTGAAATAAAGATCACTTATAGCTGCTTGCTGTCTCTTTTTTTCAAATTTCATCACTTTCTGACCACTCCTTATTGGTGTTGCATTTTCAATGTCGAGCAGTGTATGTTGATAGCATGTATCTGTATTACATATTCTGCGATTTCTGTTACTTTAATTATGAACAACATTTTTATGTATATGAGGGTTTGTTAGAAGAATTTAAGTGAGAACAATTGAACTGTGACTGAACATGGCAACACCTGATTTCAGTGCATATAATGATGTTAATGTTTCTCCCAGTAAGAATCATCTAGAGAAATCAAATAGTGAAAATTACTGAAACTGTTAATGAGGAGTGGTTATCAATTTACAGATTTAAAGAACTCATTCACATCTCTGAAGAGTGAACGGTGGTCACACAAATTTGAGCTGCAGCTCTTCGAGAGCTCTTGTTGGAAGCATATAAGAAAAGTTTGTTGAGAAAGAAATTCCCCCCTCCCCAAAAATTTTTTTTTTTATTTCAGAATTGCATTATTATTTCCATGTAGAAAGGAGGTTTTAGAACAGCTGAAAGAAATCAATCCAGGGAGTTAAAAGTTTGATTGATTCTTTCAATCCCACTCCTTGTAATTTTTTCCTCTCTTCACTTCATTCTTACACACTGCTGGATTTACTCCTCATTTCTGATGTGATTCATCAGGGTTACCCTTAATGAACAGTGAGTTGTAAAAAAGAACCAATTCAAGGAACAAATGGCTTTTATCTGATTTCATAAAAGAATAGTTTTGCATACCTCTAGTATATCGAGATTCTCCAGTCTATGTTCAGTTTTGCTTATCCATACCTACATAGTGTAAAGAACATTCTATTTTCAATGCAACAAAAATTCCGTGTCTAACTATTGCCCAACAGCTTTACTGGAATATTTCAAGCTACTTGTAAATGATGATTTTTAGAAAACCATACTCGGAGAAAAAATAATAAATATACTGATGGTCTTCTCTCAGAGTCAAATCTGAAGTCTGGGATTAAAAAAAGGGGGGAAGAACTACACAAGTCTCAAACCTGCAACAGCTCATAAAATTTCTTAAAAGAGTAAATTCCTTTTGTACAGCAATTTCAGTCAAAGACCCAAAATGTTGCTCCCCATGCACTAATTTGTTCAATCACAAGGAAGGTAGATCGTATGAAATGATTTTCTAATTGGCATCTGAATCAAGCTATCACTTGAAGATGTTAATCTAGCTCTACGAGCAAAATTCTTGAGAACGTTGGAGAATTTGTTGCTGAATCTGAGTGATCTTTGACACAATTTTATTAATGATGCTACTTACACTTCTCAATGTGTAGGATGAAATCAGAGGTAAGAAAACTTATCAAAATATAAACAGACTTTATATATTTCCTGAAAAATGAAAATAGTATCATGGCCTAACCACTGTCAGTCACTATGTTAACAAATAAGCAACAACAATCACTACATAAAATTAAAAAAAGGATCCATTATGAAACATATGCAACAGTGCACAATACTTATGCAATGGACAAAAGCAGCAGTCTTAAATTGCTCGCAAGCTGAATGCACAGTCTGAAAATTACTGATGAGCCAATCTTTTATTTTTACATGTAAAATGAAAATCAACAAAATTAGATATTTTTATAAATTTTAAATGTAAATTTTACTTATTAAATATTTATCAAAAATACATAAAAAATAATATCGCAGAAGAAAAAAATCCATATTTGTTTTTTACACTTTAGAATTCAAATATGCTGGAAAAAAATATTAAATTTTCAGACGCATTTATTTCAAGTAATTTTAATTTTTTTTTGTTTTGTTTTTGAAAATCAGTTTTATAAAAATTACTAAATTAATGTTTTGTAGCTTAATGATTAATCATTAAATAATTATTTTAATCCATTTAAAATATAAACAAAATTTCGAAACGTGAAGTTTCAGAGAAAATTTGACAAGCAGAAAAATACCTGGAAGATAAATAATAACAACCTAATCTCTTTCTCGTATTTATTAAATATTTCTTTGACGCATAAATAAAATACATATGTTTGTGTATTTTCTCCAACTATAGACTGATATTTGATGATGGTGTTTCGATTTTGATAATGTTTGCATTTTTTAAAAGAAATTATCTTCACTATGGATGCTGATGGGTCATTTGAGTTTTCTTATTAGTTTTTGACTGCGGGGAAAAAAAAAATTCACATGTAAATATATTCCCAACAAAGCGGTTGTTCTTAGTGCAAAAATTCGTAATTGAGCTTTATTGTTTGAGAAGTATGAATAAAAATAAGTTCTGTATCTTCAAATCTTTGAATGTGATTTGGCATTGAAATTGATTGCCTTCATTTACAGATTGTCTGGTGCATTACTTATGTTCATTTTTAATGGAAATTATAATAACATAAACTCAGACTTCAAATAACTAAAATCTTGAAACCTTTTCAAAATTGTGTTTGTAACACACATA
>KK121266.1:6728-34154 GCA_000611955.2 Stegodyphus mimosarum | reverse complement strand
TGAATTTTGAAGACATTCAAAACAGCTCATCTACGGAATTAGTCCTATTTCCTTCCTATCATAATGATGGGCAGTAGTTTAGTGTAATCACCATCTACTTTGAATCCCTTGGTAGCACATTTACTCAGGGTCTGGGGTTCATGTTAAATTTTCTCATAAGCAACAATTAAATAAAAGTTAAATTTTGTTTTAAGTTATTAGTCCAAAGGGACAATTTGCCCTAAAGGACTATTAATTTCGTTTTGGCATTTTGTGTTGGTTCACTTTTCAAATTGTTGCCACCAAATATAACAGCCCTGTATTATATTTAAAGAAATTAAATAATGAAGAATCTGCATAAATGTATGTAAGTTTCTCGCATTCTGATAAAACAACGGTACCTAGAGCTATCCAATTTTGAATAACGTACATTTCCCGCCAAATATGGGCATCTGGAAGTCTAAACTTGGAATTTGTTTTATTATCTATTTCATATTTTATAAAATTTTTTATTAACAAACTCGATGATTTCAAAGCGAGCAATGGCAACACTGTATGGGAGGAGGATCATTTCCACATGAGACCGTGTATCGGAAATTCTAAATATATGCTTATTTTAAAATTATTTTGCAATATTGCTGTTGAACTGAATTTTATGGTTTAAGTGCAAAGAACATATTATTTAATAAACAAAAGTAACCCACAAAACATTAAAAAAATGCCACTTTGGGCTTTTTTATTATTTTATTTTGGCTCTAGTGTAGAATTGGGTGCCCTTTCGATTGGCGAAAAATATTGTTTAGTTTTGGCGATGAAACCCCATTTCTGATTACCATGAGAGTTTTAACTTGGTTAGCTTCTTGACTTTTTTAAGTGAAAATAAATCGATGTGCACATGGGTAAAGTCAAGACAATGTGTAATGACTAGTTTGTGCAATTCTCCGATTTTGTTTAAGTGAAAATAGGTCGATGTGTATATGGACATGCAGTTTGTGAAATTCTTTGACTTCTTATTTTGATTTTGTGTAGCGGCCATTTTGAAATTGTCCCTTCCTGGCGTCAAAAAAGAATCACCAAAAAACAAGGGGCACCCAATTGTAAACTTTTACCTTTATTTTTAATGTGTTTAATTTATACAAGGTGCAAAATGCATTGATTACTTAAAGCACTGGGACTGCAGCTTGTGAAATTAATTTTCTAGTCTAATCTTTATGTTGGCATAATGGAATGTAGAGGTTATCATATCATAAACACCAAATTCTAAATTTACTTATATCAATCAGCTATCCTTCTTTCATACTTTTAAGTTCTCCCAGAACACACTGTTGTTTTTCAAAAGGACAAATTTCATCACTAATTTTGTACATCCAATTGTCAAGTAGCTCAACAAACAAGAAAAAAATAGGTGCCTTCTTGTTTGTGGTTGAACATTTTTAAATATGCTAAAATATAACATAACAGCCTTGATCCTTCTCGCAAAAAATGTGTATAACAGAACTGCTACACTGAACATGGGGCAAGTTACACATGGAGTATTAAAAACTATACAGAATCTTCATAGATATCTGAAAAACATTACTGCACAAAAGTTGATCAAATCATCATTAACTTAAGTGTCTATTTTAACTCTGTTTAATTATACACTGTGTCCAAAAAACTGAACTTCATTATTTAACATAAACTTTCAATTACAGAAATAATTTAAATGATGCAAATATTTATGTCCTGCACTTTTAATGAAAAAAAAATCAATTTTATAAAAATTACTAAATTTAATTTTTTATATGTTTTCTCAGTTACTATACTTTTGTTTAAGAAAATTTTGGACTCATTATGGAAAAAAAAATTACTTCCATTTAACAGAAGTTAACAAATATTTTATTTCAAAATTTGTGGTATTTAATGTCATTTCAATTGAGGGGACAATTAATAAATAAATTAGAATACCTTGAGTTTGATATTTTCCCCTTAAATGCCATTCAATATTCTTTTCCGATTTACTAGTGGGTAACATTCTGTAATTTATATATTTGTTATAGTTAGTATGCCAAAAGAAAAAAAATAATTAAACTAGGAATATTTTAAATTTAATCAGATAATGTTACGGACTGGCTATGTGCCCAGCATTGAAGCTTTGATAGTGTTTTCTAGAACACTACTTCTGTAAGATTCTGCAAATAATATCTCCTTTTTGAAAAAAAAATTTAATAGCTACTTCTTATGACAGTGTGCACAGAAATACTTGTCATTTAATCTATTACATCAGAATATCTTTTTTTTTAAATTGATATTTTATTTTTAATTACATAAAAACAAAGATTTGCTTCTCAGTTTGTATATGGACTCTAAATATGATGTCTAAATTTAAAATGAAATATCTAGACCAGTTTATGTTGCACGAGAGTCAAACTTTTTAACCAAAAAGGGACATTAGTACCAAATGGGATTCTCAAAATGGCTTATTACATTTCAAATTGTTACCTCCAAGTATTATTGCCCTGTATTATGTTTAATGAAATTAAATAATGAAGAAGCTTCACGTGTGCATGGTTCTTGCATTGTGAAAAAACAACAGTATCTAAAGCAATCAAATTTTGAATAACGTAGTCCTCCACCCAAACATGGGAACGTGGAAGCTTGAATTCTGAATTTCAAATTTGTTTTATTATGTTTAACATTTTATAAAACTTTAATGAATTTTTTATTAAAAAACTCAACAATTTTAAAGCAAGCTGTGGCAACACTGTAGAGAATAAAACATTTTTATATCTAGCTAGTGAGACTGTCTATTGGAAATTCTAAAGACATGCTCTTTTTAAATATTTTGTGATTTTGCTGTTCATTTAAATTTATGCGGTATAAGCGCCATGAATGCAATAATTTGAATTCTTATATGGCGCAAGTGCAAAGAAAATAGTGCTTAATAATAAAGTTAAAAAGACAAAAAAAAAAAGGTTTACAGCAGACTGGTAGAATGCAAGGTCATGAGAGCATAAAAAATATTAAGGCATCTGAAACCTTTTAGTTTTTAGCCCAGAAGGGCTATTAAGTCTCGAAATGGCATTTTGCATCGAATCACTAAAAGTGTTGAATAACTTTTCAAATTGTTGCCACTAAATATTATCATCCTGTATTATATTTAAAGAAACTGCATGAATGTATATATGTTTCTTTCATTGTGAAAAAAATAATGGTACCTAGAGCCATCAAATTTTGAATAATGTAGCCCTCCACCTGAACATGGGCACCCGAAAGCTTGAATTATAAATTTCCACTTTGTTTCATTATCTATTTCATATTTTGTAAAAAGGGAAAAGTATAGGGACTGGCGAAACATATAAAATGTTAAATTATATAGTTTTTTTTTATAAAAATGATTTTTTAAAATAAAAAATGCCAAAACATTCATATTTGCATAATATAAGAATTGCTTATAAATAGAAATATAGGTTTACAACTAACAGCTGTAGAATAAAGACCAAGTAATGACTTTATGGACAACGTGTACATACAAAAACATGCTTTTAAGATCTGATAAATGCATTTGCAGATAGAATATGAGGAGAAATATTTAATTTTAGTCAGTTCAATCGTCATAAGTTTTAATAGTTTACAGGATATGCTTACAAAATATATCCTATTTAACTCCCATCCCCTTATTCTTTTCAAGAAAACATATCACTTTTGGCAGTTTCAACTAATCATATGTAAAGTATTTCAAATGATATTAATGTTATTCTTAAAATTCTAATTTTTCTAACTTAGATTTATTCCATGATTTATATTTTGAGGTATGAAGACTATTTGAAGTTATATTTTTTTTGTCATACATTCTGTGATTTCTTATAGCAATAAATAATAGAATTAATAGTTTCATGAATATTATATTTCAAATTTTAATGATAAATGAAATAATTATCTTCAAAATGCATTCTAATGAAAATTACTATACTTACACAATAAATACTTTAATGACCACTTTTTACCTTTTTCTAAAAAGCTTCCTAAGATCTAAAGAGTCAAACTGTTAAAACCAAATCAAAGTTTCTTCATGATAAAAAAAAATATTCCCCCCCAAGTTAAATTGCATACAGCAGTGCTCTAATAACACTTAATCCATAAATGCCAGTAATCTGTGCTCATTTTTAGATGTAAACTGACAAAATTTTCAGAAAATTCTTATGGCAAATTTAATGGCAGTTTTTAACCTCACTAGTTTAAACAAATGAGCCTTTTAATGAAAAATATACTGTATTTATAACATATTTTGATAGGAAGCAAACAGCTTAAAGGTTTGTTTACATTGCACACAAACGGGGCACTTATTTATATTTTAGATGAATAGGTATAGATTATTAAAAATAGTAGCATGTGTGAAAAAACTTTTTCACATCAAAATTGAAAACTGTAGCTAAGAAAAATGGCTTAAGGAGCATTAACAGAATCAAAATTTCAATTCTAGACTTAATTGTGTTACTAATCCAACTGCATGTGCATAAAGCATAACATTAAAATAAGGATGAAATTTACGGGAAGCTTATTATAGGAGTTGTTGTTAATAGTATAATTATGATTTTTTTTCATTTAAGGGCATAAAAATTACTTCACTAGAGATAATTTCACTAGTGAATATATCAATTTTTTTACATGAAATACTTTGATATTGTTACGAATTTCACATTTATTTAGAATTGTAATTAAAATTCCTTTTTATTTCCCCGTGCAACGCAGACAATTTTTGAAAAGAAAGCTAAATCGGAAAAAAAAAAAAAAAATAGCAATAAAAATAAAAGAGCACGTGCTTAATAAATAAATATCTCATAATTACTGTTGCCATCCATAAAAATCGTGATTGTTCAATTGATAATTAAAAAAGCTTATAAAAGCTGAGGTGAAACACCTCATCTCAGTTGTTGTTGCTGTTATACCTGTAGCTGTAAAAAGCGAACTGCTGTTTCTTTACTTAATGCTGTATTGATTGTAGCGATTTCGCTGTGAGATAGAATTATTGTATCTGCTTTGAACTGAGTTTTTGCTAAACGTTTGAGATATTGTGCGAAGATCTGTGAAGAAATATTTCAGCATTTTAATTTATTTCTTGTGGAAAGAATAAATTTTTGTTCATTTTTTAACAACTTGTGCATTCAATATATAACGAACCCGTACGCATGTAACAATATTTTGAGCTAATAGTGATTATATAGGCGGTCCACATTTTGAGCGCCACGAGGTTTTAAAAATTGGTTGCACGAGGTCAGAATTGGTGTCAGAAGTGGGATTCGAACCCACGCCTGGAAAACCGGACTGCGAAGAGATGAAAGCTGGTCAAGCATCTGTTAAAGATGAAATGAATGTTGTTCAAGAAAAGATGGAGAAATCTGTTAAGGAAGAAATGAAGGCTGTTAAGGCAGAAATGAAAGTTGGTCAAGAGGAAATAAAAAGGGAAATCACCTGCATAATAGAAAACAAATTTGAAGGTATAGAAAACAGAATTGACACGGTTGAAAACAAAGTTGGAGAAATTGAAGAAAGAGTTTTTGCCGTTCAACACCAAATCGAACAACAAATTGAGGACAAAGTTTCTGCAGTTGCGAAAGAAGTTGATACCTTGAAGAAATTCGTAGCGACAGCAGGAAGCAATTCGGATACTTTTAAATTTCTAGCCATGCCTGCGCATCCCTCTCTGAAGCTATCGACATATGATGGGAAGACTTCCTGACAAGTGTATAAGACACAATTTTCTATAGTGGCGGAAGCTAATGGATGGGATTCCCAAGCTAAGGCCTGTCATCTTGCCGCTTCTCTGAGAGCAGACGCAGTGGATATCCTTCAGACTCTTCCCGAAAACAAAAGGCTAGATTTCGAAGCTCTGTCTGGCGCACTGGAGCTGCGTTTTAGAGAGAAGTGTTTAAAAGATTATAGCAGGCTTCAATTAAAATCCCGTCAACAGAAGCCTACGGAAACACTCCAGGAGCTTGCCACGGATGTTGAAAGGCTGTCCCACCTCGCCTTTTCGGAGTGCCCGACAGAAACGAGAGAAATCCTGTCCCTGCAATACTTCATCGACGGGATCCTGAAATACAGAAAGCATTGCGAATGGCTGATGTGAAGGACTTAAAAAGTGCTCTGGTGTACGCCATGAAATTCGAGGCAGCACAGCAAGCCACTCGTAGAGACCGCCACCCAATCAGAGCTGCTCACATACAAGAACCAGTGGATCCAATGACTGCTCGCCTAGACGATTTAACCAGAAAGGTGAATGCTTTGACACGGAATACTGCTGACAAGAAACCATTCATAAAGTGATGGAACTGCGGTGCTGAAGGGCACATTCGAAGAAACTGCAGAACACCCCTGGGCATCGATGTTAAGACTGTGCCGATCAAGAAGGAGGGAAACTAATTCCTGGCCATCTTGCGGGGCGGAGGTTGCCAGATAATGAAAAGCCCCAGTTTAAAGCGCTTCAGATTTCTGCAGTGAGTGGCGGCAATAACAGAATTTTCATCATGGGACAAATCAATGGAATTCCTTGTAACATGACGATCGACACGGGAGCCAATGTTACCATCATTCGAAAAGATTTGGCTCAACAACTTGAAGGTAAACTTATCTGGACGCGTCCCTGCGTTACCCTCCAGACTGTGTCCGACGAGAAGATCAATATAGAAGGGAAATTAAACGTTAACATCACCTTTGGAAGTGCCGCTTATCATCACACGGCATATGATGTAGAAGTAATTACAGACCCTTGCATACTCGGATTGGACTTTTTAAGGAAATACAATTTTTCCTTGGACTTTAAAAAATAACGAACTGCATTCTGCCTCGGAGGACATAACTTTATTCGGGATTAATGATGATGGAGTGAAATCTATCCACAAAATCATAGCTCAAGACGATATCACAATACCGGCAAGAACAGAAATTTTACTTCCTGGATCCATAGCCGAAAATAGAAATTTTCGCTACGGCGTGATGGAATATCTCAAGAATTGGAATAGCCCTAAAGGAGTATTAATAGCCTCAGCACACGTCGACCTATCGGGGACCGTTATCCCGGTGAGAGTTGCCAATGTAACTGATAAGGCGAGAGTTATTAAGAAAGGTGAAGTGATTGCAGAATGTATTCCAGTAACCAGCGTTGAAAGAAAAAGTAATATCTCAAAAACCGTGTCTTCAGACAACATTATATCGGAGTTATTGCAGAATGCGCAATTAAACGATGAGGAAAAGAATGCTGCCGAGCGTGTCATTAAAGATCTTCAAGATGTTTTCTCCCGCTCGTCTTCTGACGTGGGTCGAACCAGTTTAACTCAGCATAGAATCGATACTGGTGATCATCCACCAATCAAGCAACATCCAAGACGTCTGCCGATTTCGAAACAGGAAGAGGTGCGAACACTTTTAAAGGACATGCAAGAAAGCAATGTCATCGAGCCTTCAGCAAGTCCCTGGGCATCTCCCATCGTCCTGGTGAAGAAGAAAGACGGGTCAACTAGATTTTGCGTTGATTATCGCCGGTTGAACGAGGTTACGAAGAAAGACAGTTACCCTCTTCCTAGAATTGACGACATTCTGGATACTCTTTCTGGAAGCAAGTGGTTCTCGACACTTGATTTAAAGAGTGGATATTGGCAGGTAGAAATACATCCTGATGACCGAGAAAAGACGGCATTTACTACAGGACAAGGACTTTGGCAGTTCAAGGTGATGCCGTTTGGACTATGTAATGCGCCGGCTACATTCGAACGTCTAATGGAGACTGTTTTAAAAGGTCTTTCATACGAAGCCTGTCTGATATACCTGGATGACATCATCATCATCGGGAAGAGTTTCGAAGAACATTTGGAAAATCTTAGAAAGGTGCTTCAGAAACTGAAAGAAGCCAATCTGAAGTTGAGTCCCGCTAAATGCAAATTATTCAGACAGGAAGTCACTTATCTCGGACATGTCATCTCTGCTGAAGGTGTGCGCACGGATTCTGAAAAAGTGTCAGCAGTTAAAGACTGGAGACGTCCCGAAAATGTCCACCAGCTGAGAAGCTTTCTAGGACTTTGCACCTATTATAGGAGATTCGTGAAGGATTTTTCATCCTTCACAAGCTGACAGAGAGCAAGCAAAAGTTCGTGTGGACAAAAGAATGTGAGGATGCATTTAAAAGTCTGAAGGAAGCCTTAACGTCTGCTCCAATCCTGACGTATCCTCAGCTCGATAGACCATTTATTCTCGACACGGATGCGAGTAATAAAAGTGTCGGCGCTGTTCTGTCCTAAGAAATAGAGGGCCAAGAACGTGTAGTGGCTTACTGGAGCAAGTGCCTATCTAAACCGGAGAGGAATTACTGTGTCACCAGGAAAGAGTTGCTCGCCATAGTCAAAGCCGTAGAACATTTCCATCATTATCTATACGGCAGAAAATTCCTGCTCCGCACAGATCATGCATCATTGGCCTGGCTTTTAAATTTCAAGAATCCTGAGGGTCAGATAGCCAGGTGGATACAGAGACTCCAGGAATATGACATCACTATCCGTCATCGCAAGGGACAGTCGCACGGAAACGCTGACGCCTTGTCTAGAAGACCTTGCCCAGAAAACTGCCGATATTGTTCCAGGGTCGAAGCTAAATACTAACTGGTTAATCCAGTTGCACGGCAAATTACAACATCAACATCGGCTGATCCAGACCCATGGAGTGACAAGGAAATCAGGAAAGACCCGATGGAAGACCGTGATATTAAACCCATAATTGTATTAATGGAGACCTCAAACAGAAAACCTACCTGGCAGGACATTTCGAGCTATAGTCCCACGACAAAACAATATTGGGCTCTATGGGACTCATTCCATATTCGAAACGACATCTTGTACCGAAAATTCGAATCGGATGATGGAAAGTCATACCGATGGCAGCTGGTACTCCCAAGATCCCGGACGTCCTTAAAGAACTACATAGCAGCCTTGCAGGAGGTCACTTCGGAATAATGAAGACCTTGCAGAGAGTTCGGGAGCGTTTCTACTGGAATAATGCAAAGGATGACGTGCAAAAGTGGTGCCAAACTTGCGATGCCTGTGCAAGTCAGAATAGACCGAAGAAACGCAGCCGGGGGAAGCTGCAACGTTACAATGTAGGAGCACCTTTTGAACGTATCGCCTTAGACATCTTAGGACCTCTGCCACGAACTGCTGATGGCAACAAATACATCCTCGTAGTCATCGATTATTTCACCAAGTGGCCTGAAGCGTATCCTATTCCTGATCAAGAGGCTGTCACAGTAGCAGAGATGATGATACAGCACTGGATTTCCAGATTCGGAGTGCCTCTTCAGTTACATTCCGATCAGGGAAGGAATTTTACCTCGGCTGTAGTCAAGGAACTCTGCAAGCTACTCGGCATTGACAAAACCCAAACGACGCCTTTACATCCCCAGTCGGATGGTATGGTAGAGAGGTTTAATCGAACCATCCTCAATAAACTCTCATTAGTTGTTTCCAGAAACCAACAGGACTGGGACAAGAAGTTGCCATTATTTTTACTGGCTTACCGCAGTGCTGTCCACGAGACTACTGGCTATTCTCCATCTCGGATGCTCTTCGGTCGTGACCTTCGTCTGCCATGTGATCTTTTGTTTGATCGCCCTCCGGATGCGCCTTCATCGCCTGAGGAATACATTCAAGACCTCCAGGCCCGGTTTGAAGTGATGCACAACTTTGCACGAGAGCGAGTCAACTTGACGATGGAGAAGATGAAGACCCGCTACGATACGACAGCTACTGGACATCGTTTCAAAGAAGGAGACAAGGTATAGTTGTGGAAACCGACTCAACTGAAAGGACTGTGTTCGAAACTACAGGGACCTCGGGATGGTCTTTACACAGTCCTAAATAGGCTGAAGGACGTCGTGGTTCGGATCCGTAAGTCATCGAACTCTAAACCTAAAGTCGTTCATTACGACAGGTTAGTTCATTACTATGGCCATAGTACGTAGTGTATATAGTTGTAAATAATAATGTACATAGTATAAGACCATGGTCCTATTTGTATTTAGTATTTGATAAGTATTTGTATTTGATAGTATTTGTACTTAGTATTTGAATTGTATTCAGCGTTGGATAGAATTTAATTTACTGAAAGTCACTTATTGCAATTATTGTTTATTTTGTTATTATAAAGTAATGTTTATGATAGCATTGAGGCCTTAGTTGTAAGTTTGGCTTCCTGTCCAAGGATTATACTGCCCGGGACGTGCAGTCCTTGGGAAGGGGGCAATGTTACGAATTTCACATTTATTTGGCTATTTATTTAGAATTGTAATTAAAATTCCTTTTTATTTCCCCGTGCAACGCAGACGATTTTTGAAGAGAAAGCTAAATCGAAAAAAAATAGCATAAAGTAAACAAAAAAAAAAAAAAAAAAAAAAAAAAATAGCAATAAAAATAAAAGAGCGCGTGCTTAATAAATAAATATCTCGTAATTACTGCTGCCATCCAGAAAAATCGTGATTGTTCAATTGATAATTAAAAAAGCTTATAAACGCCGAGGTGAAACACCTCATCTCAGTTGTTGTTGTTGCTGTTATACTTGTAGCTGTAAAAAGCGAACTGCTGTTTGTTTACTTAATGCTGTATTGATTGTAGCAATTTCGCTGTGAGATAGAATTATTTTATCTGCTTTGAACTGAGTTTTTGCTAAACATTTGAGATATTGTGCCAAGATCTGTGAAGAAATATTTCAGCATTTTAATTTATTTCTTGTGGAAAGAATAAATTTTTGTTAACTTTTTAACAACTTGTGCATTCAATATATAACGAACCCGTACGTACGTAACAATATGTTTTTCACAAATTCTTTACCTCAATATATTTCACTTTTATTTGTTCCTTCTCCCCCTCTTACTTCAGCTCTTATACTAGCAATATTTTCTTTGTATAGAATTGAATTTAAAAATATAATAGTTTTATATTCAACAAATCATAGTTGAATAATTGTTAAGATATGGGTACGTTTTATTTAATTTTTCACTACATTTAATGCAAAACTCAGAAAGAAACAATCTATGCTTCATGAATTTTTAAAATCTGCATAATTCTTAGTCCCAAGATGTACATTTCGCAATAATAATAAATCACTTGTCTTATAATGAGAAAAACATTGACAATTTCTTCTTTTAGTAGAGGTATTTTAAAAAAGCTTTTAGAAATAAACAAAAATTTTGTAAAATTTCTGATAATAGAAATTAAAATTTATAGGCTATAAGCCAATAAACCAAATGAAACATATTTTGTCTAGGAATTCACAGTTCTACTATTAAAGAAAAAGTTTCCTTTTCCCTGTGTTTCATAATTATATCAGCTACAAAGTTATATTGCCGTATAACAGAATGAAAAAAATCAAAGACAATAAAAATAAATTTGTTTTATAAGATGAATTGCAATTATTAATATTTGCAATTTCTAGTCAGATTAATAGTTTGAAATTCAAAAGGGAGAATTACATCTATCAGAATTAAATATATATTTTTTATTTTATTCACTTATTTTATACAATTACAAAATTTAAATAGTTTTCCCAAAAGTTAAGAATTAAAATCAACATATGTAATCAGAATAAATTCCAATATATCATAATTAACATAAATTTTAAACACAGGTTGCATATTGTTATTGACAAAATTTAATACCATTCTGTGATTATGATGATATATAGTACATTTTAGAATATGTTAAAAATAGCTAATATTCAAAGCAATATTTAGCTTTTTTTCAACTTCAGTTTCTTAATTGTGTTGACCTCCAGCAACAGAAATGCATAATTATGAGGCATATAATAAATTCTTCATCGAATAAATGTTAACATCAAAACAATGTTATAAAAATATTTCTCATATAATAAAACACTTAAGATTATCACCTATTTGGTTTAAAAAAATAAAAAATAAATAAAATAAAATAAAAAACTTTAACAAATGTGGTCAGTTTACAGAGGTGGGAGCCTTTTTACCATGAGAGGCCACATTTAAATTAGGCAGAGATAAAGGAGGATGCATAAGTTGATATATCTATAAATGCAACTTTTGGATTTTGGTACAGTTTTATCACTTTATTGCATTATATAGAAATAATGCAAAAAACATGAAGTCATTTATTAAAATAAAAATTTACAATATAAAATATTTTTTGAATTCACAAAAGTAATAACTCACTATAACATTAATCTTTAAGAATTTTAATAACCAACTATATATTTTTAAATATTATTTCAAATAAAATAATAAAGTATTTTTCAACAAATTTATTACATTATAAAGAAAAATAATATAAAAGTATATAAGTTATAAAAAACCAGCATAACAAACAGTATGTAAAATAATGTTAACATCCAATAGAAAGTTTATTTAGCAATAGATATTTGCATTTCTATTGGTCATTAAAATGAAAAGTCTTTAATAATGAGAGGACATTATAACATTTACTGTCTGTATATGTTTCTTTGTTTTATTTGTGTGCTCACTGTATCGACCCATTCTATTTAAATGATGTCTAAAACTTTACTACAGGCATGCAGGCTTTTCAGAGTTACATTTCCAAAACAGTATGATTTATTTTCGAGTTACAACGGATTAAACTTTTTGCTCAAGTGCAAGAAAGCAAGTTTATCTTTTGAAACTTTTCCAATCAAACACTTCAGAAAGTCGAAGTTTTAACAGAAACTGAATTCTAAAATGCCTTTTCCATAGATTTTGTGAACTGTTACTGCAATCCTGAATGCTTTTTACCAGCTTCAGATCAATATTACCTGAAGGAGTGACTAGAAATTGAAAAATTTTTCTCTGAACTTAGATTTGACTTTAGTCTGATAGAATGTATCATTCACAGCTTATAATTAGCCAAAGGCAAAATTTTGAAAGGTACTGTTTGATAAAATAACTAATTTCTAATGGCATAACTGCCAACCTTTAAAAAACTGAGAGGTTTACATTGGTGCACAACAGCATCATTTCAAAGGATTTTAAATTCAAGGTCGCTGAACTATTTATAATAAGATTTTGATATAAAATATATTAACATTTAATTAAATATTCTAAATGATGTGCTCTTTAGTTAGTTTCATTTTGTAACTGCCCTACTCTTTTACACTGAGAAAATCTTGAAAAATAATAACTAAAAGCTTTTATTTAACAAAAGGATATTAAATTTTTTATAAAAGATTTTGATAAATAAAACCTTTTATTTATTAAAGGTGCTTTTAAATACATTGAAAATAAAATTAATATACATACTAATTGCAGTTAAACTTGTGTATAATATACCATACACTGATGTGAAACAAAATTTACAAAAAAAAAAAAGTTGGACTAAACATTACTTGAACCTTCATACTCCAAATGTCTGCAATAAATTAAGACAATTCAGGTCAAATAAATTTTAATGAGAATAATTATGTTAAATTTTATTAAGGGTGGAAACGCAAATTGTGCATTTTAAGTTTCATTGATTCAATAAATTAATTTAATTTATTATTCAGAAACATTTTCCTTAGAAGGCTAAAGATTAAAAAACAGAAGATTTAACTTAATATTTTAAAGATTTGGTAATCTAATGGGAGATCAGAATATGCACTGAAAAATCAAAAACATTGGCAACTATATAACAGTGTCGAAATAATTAAAAACTGATTGTTCTCACATCTAATAGCTTATCTAAAAAAGATATTTCTAATCATTGTTGAGTTATTCTTTCTATTGATGCTTAAAGATTAAAGGACATGTGATAATACAATAAAAAGTAATGACAAAAAATAGATTATGCCACTTCTTGTTGAAGGCTGGCCGAGTGGTAAAATCGATGAACACTGGTAGTTCCGACCTAAGTTCGATTCCAGACGAAACGGCTGGCTGCATGGGTGTTTTTATAGTTTTCTCCACGTGTAACATGTATATGAGCCAATTTCCCTTAAAAAGTCCTCCACGAAGACATCCCTCCCTTTAGGCAGATAACCCTGGTGTGTCCCAAAATCAACTAAACCAATCTTGTTGAATGTCAACAAATGGCTAAAAAATTGAAGTTATGTCACGATTAGAAAATAATCTATTTAGATTTACAGCTTTTGGGTCAGCTAGCAACTAGTTGACTTTCTAAGAAACTTAACAGCATTAGAAATCTCTAGAATAGGGATGCTTAACTGGGGGGGGAATTTCATAGTTTCAGGGGGAATGAGATAAGCTTTTTATTTGCCTGTTAAGTTTTTTTAAATTTTAGCCTAAAAGTATAAAAAAACACTTCTATCAATGTCATCAATGCTAAATAAGTTTGTTACTTTTTTCTATAATTTTCATTTCATTCTATTATTATTTGCCAACATGCTTTAAATTTTTTAAACAATTAAGTTGCATATAGGTATGTGAGATTTCAAATTCACTTTTAGTTTCTCATCATGAAGAGTTTTGTTTTTTGAAAAAGTAGTCGCAACTCTACCAAAACTTTAATTATTATTACTAGCAATATAAGACTAGTTCACAAAAAATGCAAGGGGGGGGGGGAACTTCATTTGCTTTAAAAAATATATTTTTAATATCTCAAACTGCTCTACATAGAAAGTATAAAAAGGATGTACTTAAAATGTCTCTGCATCTCCTAGTTCGGGAATAAGTTCATTTTCATTTTACAATAGAATACATCTTTTCTTGGATATATAATGGATTTTGCATTTTTATAGCCAGGTGATTTCTTGCATTTTGAGCACTAACAGGAAGAACATTACTAAAAAATTCCATTTCATTCCTTTTCAACTATTATTATTTTATAAATGGATGTCAAAATTTTTAATGTGCAAATTATCTGTGCATAATTTTACACATGAAACACTCAGTGCTACCTCAAATTTGCAACATTTAGAGCGTACACAAAACATTAAATGTTATTAATGACAGCAAAATTACATAATCAGGCCTTTGTAACTGATAAAACCATACAGTAAAATGTGTTCTAATTTATACTTTACTTCCAACTTTAATTACTGCAATAACCTGTCTGCTCCAGGCAATATGGAGAAGTCAATTATCAAATTATTGAGGCTGGATTTTGATCCCAGAGAACACACAAATGTCTAACTGTAAAACATGATCACACTTAAAATCAATCAAGCCAAAAAGTAGTTCTCCATACGAATATAGGCATATGGAAGAACAAATTTTGAATATGGAATTTGTTTTATTATTTATTTCATACATTGTAAAATATTAACGAATTTTTGATTAACAAACTGAAAATTTCAAAGCGAGAAATGACAACACTGTATGGGGGGGAATTATCTCCAGTAAATGAGACTGTGTATCAGAAATTCTAAAGATATGCTCTTTTCAAATACTTTGTGATATTGCTGTTGAATTGGATTTTATGGTTTAAGTGTAAAGAACATGATGTTTAATAAAGGTAACACACAAAACATTAAAAAAAAAA
This sequence comes from Stegodyphus mimosarum, assembly GCA_000611955.2. Classification (NCBI taxonomy): domain Eukaryota; kingdom Metazoa; phylum Arthropoda; class Arachnida; order Araneae; family Eresidae; genus Stegodyphus; species Stegodyphus mimosarum. The sequence goes on along the minus strand of KK121266.1, from coordinate 18,720 downwards.
TGTCCCTTTGGGCATAATATAAAATCTTAAAGCTTTCAGATTTTTTTGTTATTTTTTTTTTTTTGAATTTTAAATAAGTAGCAGGTTTAAAAAAATTTTTTTTTCTTTTTGTTTTTTAAATCTGAGAATTGCTAGCTAATTGGCTGAGAAATGAAGTTAATTTTTCTCCACTTATTTTCAACAGGGGTAACAGCCCCAATTTTATTTACTTTACATATTTTATAACTTGCAACCATAGACCTGTTATATATTAGACCGAGCATCGCCATTCAAAACCGGGTGAAAAGCGGCACAGGAATGAGCTGCAGGAGTTTGGACATGAAATGAAACTGAACCTAGGCTTTGGCGTACTATCGCCACGGCTGGCGAATTTTTTCCGTTAAAAGTGAATAAAATGAAATAAAAAAAAGGGGAAAATAGTGATGATTTCATCAGGAGGGTAGCATCACTATAAGGCTGTTTCTATACTGCACAAATTAAATTTGCAAAATGCAATCTACCCCCGACAGCCAGACAAATAGTCATACCTAGCTTAAGCAGCACAAAGGTAGGCAAAGAGAAAAAAGGCAAAAACAGAATGAGACGAAGCAGTGTACAATAAATACAATATATCAGAAAAATGGTAATAGAATAAATAAAGTACAAATAAAAATAAAAAAGAGTTTTTTCATTTAAAAATAAACAAATAAATAAAAAGTGATTTAGGCAAAGTATATAATACATACTAAAAATAGTGGATAAAAAATAAAATAATTGAGTGAAAAAGAGATTAAAATAAAACAGGAAGATTATAAGCCTAAAAATTGGCCAGGGAAAAAATAAATAAATATATACAAAATAGAAGTTTTTTAGTGCTTAGGACAGAATAAAAAATAGATAACATAAGTAAAATGAGTGAAAACAGAAAATAATACAAAAAGAAAATTCAATGTTAATACGAAAAGAAAATTTAATGTTAATACAGTGTATTACAGAGAACTACATAGTAGGCAAATCAAAGTGAGAAAGATGTTAAATTAAATGAGGTAAAAATGAATGTCAGTATAGCCGATATAAGTTAAAAGGAAGGGAGAGAGGTAAATTAATAAATTATGAAACAAAAATGTAGTAAATTAAGACTTCCTTTTACTAGCAAAAATAAATATATTATGGACATTGCACAATGTAGTTGCACTATTTTAAATAATTTTAGAAGGTAAAATTTATAATAATGTTCTTTATTTTTAAAAGGAAAAATTATTAAAGTTTTGAAATTTAACTGCTATATAATAACTATTTTCCTAATACTTAACAAATTCTTAATATTAAAATAAATGCCAGAAACATGATATAAGAAAGAAAATACGTGATTGAAAGTAAACATATTTGTTATATTTGGATGCAAGAAAAGGGAATAAAGATAAAATAAGGTCATTCATGTCCAAAAAAAAAAATCATAATTTTATGCAGTTCTTACACAGTGTATTGTATCGACATTACCAAGTATTAAATACATACATTACTACTTCGTACATGTCCGCATAAGCAAACGCATACAAAAAATATATAACTAAACGCATTTGGAGCAAAGTCTGTTGGCGTACAAAAAATGTCACCAAAGCAGAATACTAGACTAATTAAAATTATATCATATTACTAAAATTTTAACATTTTTTTCAGAACGCAGTTATTAAAAACATACATATGTGTTAAGTACTTTTATTTAAATGTTATTTCAAGTATACATATATTATATAAAATTAGAAAATCTATTTTTATTAGAAAACGGCAAGTAGAGTGGCTAAAACACCTCTACATTTTACAAAAAATAGGTTTTAAAACTTTAGAAAAAGCTCATCTGTGCAATGTTACTCCTCCACCTTTCCCGTATCTGGAATTACATCTATATGCGGAGCACGAAAATACAATTTTTTAAGTCCTAAACAATGCACGTACTCGCAAAATACTTGCTTCTCACAAATTCTCCATAGAGCTATAATGGTAAGGAAGATTCGCGGGAAATACGATCCGGGAAATGTTCCATATGTCACGTAGTTCGCATTTCTGTTCCCCTTCAGGGTTGCCGTTTCTCTCTCTAGTACATTACAGCTCTATGCTTGCAACAAATTTTTTCATCTTAACTTTAGAATAATTTATTTCTATCTTAAAAAATGTAATAATTGGGTTCCACTGCTTCAAATTTGAAACATTCCTCTAAGACAACTAATGTTTATATATATATTTCAAAATTTTGTCTTACTTTAGTATAATGCAGCTTCTAGAATAGTCTCAATTTTTTTACTTTTAGAATGTTTTTCAAGATAGTGATAAATATCAACAACAAATTTTTCTATTTTTATTGGTAAGAAGTAGCCCCTGTAGCTGCTCCCGGTTTCAGCTGTTAAATTTAAAAGGTGACAAGTGTACCAATAATCTACATATCAGAATCTGTGTTACATTCTTATATCTGCACCTTCAGTGAACAATCACGAACGGGGGGAACCTTTTTATCTCCAGGGCGTGGAACTGTGTATCGGAAATTCCAAAGATACACTCATTTTAAAAATTCTTTTATGATATTGCTGTTGAACAGAATTTTATGGTTTAAGTGCAAAGAACGTGATATTTAATAAATAAAGGTAACACACAAAACATTAAAGAAATGCCCCTTTGGACATAATTAAAAATCTGAAACATTTCAGATTTTTTTGGGGGGCTCTAAAATGTTTCAGTAAAAGACAGGTAACAGTGCATAATGATAGTGAGAGATAACAATGCAAAGTGCTTAAAAAGCTACAACTTAATATTATGAAAAATTGCATAAAAAGGTAGTAGAATCTACTTCTGAATTTCATTTGTAATAATTGCCTTATTTTTCAAATGAACAGCAATAGCTTCTGTAAAATTATTAGAAAATGTTTCTGGAGACTTAATACCATACGGTGACTGTGATGGTGTATTTGACCTACTACGCAAATTATATCTCCTTCCTGGTGCTTGTTCATTCTGAAAATGAAGAAATAACATGTTAAAAGAATTTAGAAAAAATGCTAATTTCTTCTGTTTTAGAAAATATATGTTACAGAGAGATTTCAGCTTAATATGCTAGACATGGAAATTTTTGAAGTTTCATATAAGAATTATTGCGAATGAAATAACCATCACACACTTACACACAGACATCATTCTAAAAATATTAAAAACATGATGTGGGCACACTAAATCATGCTCATTCACTGTTAAATAACTGTTGAATTTTTGGAACGGAAACACTGCCTCCATTACTTATGTATTTTATAGGTTGGTGGGTAGTTAAAGTGATAAGAAAAAAGTTCATTAATAGACTGTGACTTTATTTGAAAATCAACTTCTGTGACTTTATTTAAAAATCAATACACAACAGCAATGTAATAAAAATATGACACATGCATATGTATTCAACAGTGTTACTCATTACAAACAGCACAACACAGTGGCCAAATTAAAAGTGGTCTAGAAAAACATTTTTGGAATTTTTTGAAAACATACTCTAAGCACATAGAGATCATTAGAAAATGGCCCTGATACAACTGGGCAAAAAAAAAAGAGCATGTGCATACATGTGACAGTGACCATTTGTTTGAGCAAGATACTGATACATACTGAGAGGCATACTAATCAACTGAATGCAATAAAAAAATTGTGCTAATGACAAAACAGCATAATTAAAGCAATTATCATTAGGATTAAATTAATAAAATGTGAAGCACAATTAACCCTAGAACAGTAGCGTGTTTATATATGCTGCTATCACTAGCGATACGTAAAATTTACATGCTTGTTTAAAATTCATTTTATTTACTTATATTACATTAAGATGTTTCTAAATATGTTTTTATTTGCTGTTTTACCCAATTTTAGTCTATAGTCGTGTATGAACTGGGTTTGTAACATTTTTTACAATTTTCAATAAGAATTTCTCATACTTGGCGAATAGCATGCTAATTTATGTTTTTTTACGCTCTTCCCTTGTGTCTTTTTCATCAAATCTTAAGCAGTCCAAAAGAAATGAAAAGCGTCTCTCAGTAAATGTTGCTCTATACCTTCCACTAGAAAAAGTGACATCAAACATAACTTTTGTTGACAAATGGTTATCTTTTAAAGCTGCAGAAAGTATTAATATTCCAAACAAGGCATTCAATTCATCGTAATTTAAATTATTTAGGGAACCATCCGTAATATTTGCATAATCTACCTTCTTTCTGTTTATCTCTGCGTTTGTGTGAGTAAGTGTTTCTTCTTTGACTACATCAGAAATAAACAAATTAAAACAATCAGTTAGTTCCTTAGTAAATCGAGCCTCAGCAACTGAACCTGGTCTAATATGAACTATATTTTTTGTGCTGGTTTTCTGTTTAGTGGTGTCATTAATTTTCGTACACCACTCATAGCCATTTATTCCTTTTACTAAGTCAGCATCCAGAAATATAATATGTCCTTGTTCATTTGTATCTTCAATATTTGTTCATTTGTCCATATCACTACTGCACTCAATTCATTGTTTCGGGGAATCGTTCTCTAAATCTCATCAGGAATATAATCCGGATCAGCATCACTGTCATAATTATCTTCATCAAATTCAACATTATCACCACTTTCACTTTCATCAGATTCCAAAAGCATTGCTTGAATTTCTTCATTCGTTAAATGTTTGCGGCGCTTCGCCATTTTTTCAACACAGTATGAAATAAGAATCGAAACACATTTATATATGCCGCTCACAAATTTAAAAATAACCGATGCTATCACTAGGACTATGTTAAAATTACGTATTTAAAAAGTCATGTATTACTAGTGACACGAAAAATTTACGTGTTCAAAATTTCGCGTATTATTAGCGACACGTAAAATTCACGTCTGAGCTCTAGCTCATGTAACCGAGACAAATGAACCACAGACGAAAAAATCAGACCATATGGCACGCAGCCACCTACATGACACCTTGAAATACTCAAGGTCAAACAAGTGTATAGGTGAAAGGGAAAGGGCAGAAAGGAACCAATAAAGGATGGCAGCACGTAAAATTTACGTACACTAGTGTTCTAGGGTTAATGAAAAACATGTGCTTTACTATTTGTGCAAGAGTTTTAGAATGGAAGTGTACTGGCAAAATCTGCAATGCAAAAACAGGGGCATATTGATAGTTTATCATGAAACAGGCTGTGTAGTGAATAAAAACCATAACTATCCAGAATTTCCTGTAAAAGGTAGTTCTGTTCATTAACGAGAAAAAGGTTAGCATCATAAATATATTTCCAGGCCAGTTTTTTTTGCTACCCTACATCTGTTGATTATGTAACTAAATAAAGAGCAAGCTGTTCCATCAAATTCTGATGTTCTGATGGAATGGTAGGATCTCAAGCCAACTTTCATGTTCAGTGGAAATATACACAGGTACCAGTATTTATGTCATATTTATGTCTCTTTAATTATAGTTACATAATTAAAAACTCAATTCTTTTATGTATTGAGACAGATGAACAAAGGCTTCACATTGTTCACTGTTTGGTTTTTATGAGAACTAAAATTTTAAAAATTTATGTGCGTTTGAAGCGTGTAATTTTGATACTGTTACAAGAATAATTACTGCAAAAATGGTAAAAATCCTGATTTAAATAAAAGATATAATACACAGTTTAGATTACTCATTTAAAGATTGCATACATAATTCTAATAATAATTGCTTTCAAGTTTTTAAAAAAATAATAATCAGCAACGTAGAAAATGACATATTAAATTTGAGCTATGTTACTTTTAACTGTTTTTCACATTTTGCTGTTATACCATCAAATGGCTTTTTGATAATTTCATTATGTTATATATAACATGGTTATTGATAATCAGAAAATAACAAACATAATTACCTCTGACATATTAAGATTTTCCTTTCTTGGAGGTGTAAAAATATTTCCTTTTGGAGTTTTGCCTTTAAGAAGAAGAAAACAAATATTTTATAAAACATAAAAATTTAACGGTTCGTAATTTTTTAGGAACAGAATACTGCTAATAAAAATTATTAAGAATTTATAAAATGCTTGTTTATATTACAAAATATGTCTCAAAAATTACAAATATTAAACATGTTCAACTTCAATAAAATGGGAGGGGGAAAAAAACTTTTACGTGTGCAAAAAAATTAGAATTACTTTCAGATTTTCCAGTTTTCTGTTTAGGTGCTATCTTCTCTGTATATGATTTAGTAGTTTTTCTTAAAGAACTATTTCTTTTGCCATCAGCTATAAAAGAAATTATTGATTTAATTCTTGTACTACCAAGACTAAAGAAAAAGCAATGATAATAATTACCTTGTTAAAAAGCAAACTTTAGATATAAATCATAACATTACAGTACATCACTTAAAGAATACATAAAATTATATATTTATTAATTTTTTATCAAAAGAATTTAATCTTTACTTTCAAAACAAAATAAAAGCCCAAACTGCAGTTTACCCTTCTTATATTAAAATATCTTAATACTGCTAAAATTTTTTTAAAAAAAAGTTGATTAATTTATAGCACTTTTATTCATTTGATATCTAGATAAATCTAAATTAAACAAATGGTCCTGAGCAAAAAAGAAACAATTTTATAAATGTCACTTCTTTAATATTTTTAACCATAAAAGTCCGTGTGAGTGATAGCATTCATCATACCTATTTCTGCAAGAACTGGCAAGAATTTTAATTAATCTACTCAATCATTATATAATGATTCTTATGAAACAAGCTTAAATTCACATAACTAAGTAGATATTAATTTCTGACAACTAAAATAAATGATCATACAGCGGCAGTGACAAAAGAAATGCGTGATCCAACAAATCATATTTGTGTTCGAACAAATTTTTCTTAGCAGAATTAGTGAAAACTGCAGAGCCGTTTTGGTTGTCAGTCACATTTTAATTTTATGAAGATCTTCAACATCCATAGCATGCTATTGTAAATACAGACTAGAATTAAACTGCTGGAACAAAACATGTCAATTTCCACAAGTCTTATACTCCTTCCGCAATATTGTTAGGCGACTGAATATTCAGAAGGAACTATCTTTACAGTTTGACCACACTGTTTTGGGGTAGTTTATATTTCAGAGTACCCCATGGATTGTCGCCAAGTTGTTTCTTTTATGGTAGCCTGAGCATTTTATGTTGAATGTTATAGAAACCCTATTATGATGTAATTGATTGTAATGCATGATTGTGGTGATTTTGACAGTTGGGAAATACAGAAATTTCTAAATAAGATAAGTCGATATTTCCTTTTTGTACTGCGCAGATTAGCTAACATATTTCCATTTTTACATTATTTTCTTGTTTTATTTTGATTTAAAGTGCAGTTTATTGAGATTATATTTTTTTTATATTTTAATTATGTTTTGGACGCTTTTTTAATTGGAAGGGTGTTGCACATAAACAAGAATGGTGCAAAAAAAAAAAAAAAAAATCACGAAGTTTTACCAAGGGGTATCCTGAAATATATTTTTCCCTGTTAAAAGAACTGAGTTTCTAAATAATCATAAGTTAAATTGTTAGAAGGGAAATATGCAAAGCAGGTGAATAAAAGAATAAACATTTTACAAACCTTTGAATTAAGATAAATAACTTGAGAAATTCCTTCATTAATATTATGACTAGTAAATGCATATTTAGCTTACAAAAAAAATGACAACCGAACTATGCAAAATTTCTGAACATCTCTACAGTCTGTTGTCCTAGTTAGTTTAGATATTCAGAACTCTATTCCATACAATATCCAGTTTTTTCAGCTGACTCTCATTAAAAATTTATGAGAAGCAACGCAGAATTTATGTTTTAAACTAGGACAGGACAAGTCTGACGTAAAATTTTTATGCATAATTCCATCTAATAAAATAAATATTTTCACTCAAGCTGTATAAGGAATAGAAATGAATTATTAAGAGATTAAAGTCAATTACCGGAAGCACCTGTCACGGTTTTAGAACTAATATGACTAGCATCTTTGTTCTTTTTAAAAATCACATGAGAACCATTTATCTCTGGATCCTTTATGATTAAAGAACTTTGTTTAGTTTCTTCTGAGACTTGGGGTGATAATTCTTTCAAACCTGCAGCTGAAACTTGTTCATTACACTTCAGTTCAGGTTTAAATTGATTTGAAGTACTTTCACGAAACTTTATATCTAAAAATAAAGAAAAAATAATACTTCAGCATAACAAACACAACATATAATCAAAACTAACACCCAACTATTACATTGTGAACTCTTAAAACCACAATAATAAATGTTTATTGACTAAAACAAATATTCTGCTAGTTACAGTATGTCTATCATAAAAAAAGCTCTTGCCAGTTAGTGTTGCTACAGAAACGAGCCTTGATCCATTTTCCGTAGGGATATCTTGAAGATTTACTTTTCAGTTTGCCATCTTTGGTGCATTTCATAGACACTTCTGATGCAAACATATTTGAGTTTATTAAGTAGCTGAATATACTAAACAGTTATTTCAAGATTACAAATTTAGGTATCAACTTCGAACTTACTGAGTAAGATAGTAACTAACAATTAATAACTAAATTGTTTATAAAAAAATAATGCTAAAATTAAACTGTGAAATTTGAATTTTTTTAATAACAAAAATTTTATAATTACATATTTTATAAAATTTCGAACTTTTACAATGAATTGCTGTATCCATATCTGTTTCATATTGTTTATCAACAGTCTGTCATTTATATTTTCAAGTTTGTAAAGATGTTGACAGCTTTTCTGATCTCGACCTTTCATTAAAGAGTTATTAGAATTTGTAGTGCTTTTCTTGATTCAATAGTTACTCCCCCCCTCCTTATCACTTTCAGCTCTTTCAATACTTTCTAAAATATAGTACTAGTCAGCGTTTTCAGATGCTGTCTCAATATTATCATCAATTGCAACATATTCTAAAAATGTATCTTTATAATTTCCCTCACTGATGTTCAAAATATTAGAAACAGCGTTCCTCTGAGGGTTTTTCTAGATAAAAACTATACAGTGTCCAAGGCATGTAATATTTCTTGACAGTTGCGCAAAATGATGTTGTCCTCCCCACTTTTTTATTACATTTCTTGCATCTCAGACACAATTACTTGTACAACTTGAATAAAAAAAAAGAGGGGGACAGTTCTATATCTCCTGACCGACAGTCGAAAGTTAACTTGCATTTTCCAAGTCTCAAAAGTGTGACTTAAAAGCGATATATATAAGATTTATATATAGCATTGTTCTAACATAGGTACTTTGAAACAAAATCGAACTTTTTCTGATTCTACGACTCAAATTATGCCACAGTACCAAGTTTTGTTAAAATCGTACGGGTAGTTTTTAAAAAATTAGCACCTCAATGCTAATTGAATTTGGTATATATTTATTATTTTTCTTTCACATTTCGAAATTTAGGTTCATTACAAATAAATTTTGCCCAATTTTATGATTTATTTTTTAAATAATTTTTATGATTTTTTTTTAAAACATTTTGAATAACGAATAACCTATAAAATTTTTACTATCCTCTTCAAGTAGATGTATTTCTAAGCATACCTGGAAAAGATAGAGTATTTTATTCAAAATTAAATATCCTAAGATATACCTGAATCTACATATTGGTGCATTTTGAAATTTGGCATATTTGTTATTGCGATAATAATGCCACATGTGGTTTACGCACTTTGTTAAAATTATTTAAAATATGAACGATGACCTTTTTTCCCGCTCGTGTACAATGAAAAAAAAAGGAAAGGAAAATAGGTTGCTATAAATTACGAAGTTTGCCAAATGAATTATTCTTGGCACAAACTGAAAAAAATGCGGCAAGATAAATTTTTTAATTTCTCACCCAAAAATTACAAAATTTAATATCTAGGCATAATTTGAATCATAGAAACATGATATGGGAAAAAATTGGTATGGATCTAATATAGATATCTGCCGCACTTTCGAGATATGGAAAAAAGTTAAATTTCGACAATCGGTCCAATAGAACAGGAGATATAGAACTGTCCTTTTTGTGTGTGTGCATGGCATACATCATATTACACAGCAGCCCACATGACAACTTCATCATCTGCACTAACAAACTCCTCCAAACACATCGTTGATGCAATGATCATGACTGTCAAGCAATGTTATTCATGCTGACTATGTTCTAAAAAAATATAGTGTATTCTTCAAAGTTTCCAATTAAGCGGGATGGAAATTTTTTTAATGCATTCCCCTCAGAGAAACAACAGGGAAAAAAATACGAAAAACTTTGAAAGTTCGTATGATAAAATCTAACGGCACAAGAGACTAAAAAACAGTTCATAATTCAAGCTAACCAAAATTCACGTTATTGGATAAAACTTTTGATAAGATTATGCTGCCCGGACCGAAATTTTGTTCATGTTAAATGAGTATTCACCTTAAGCAAGTTCGTATTAAGGGCAGTTTACTGTATAATATAATACAAATTTCTGGAATAAAATTAATATAAACAAATTATTTCAAAAACATGTTCACATTGAAATTGATTTTATGCCAAACATATGTTAGCTTCCCATATATAATGCAGTACAAAAAATTTTAAAAGGTACTGAACTACATTATAAATTTCTACTGTGCACATTGCATGTTTATTCTTCCTAACATTCATGCATAAGATGCATACTACCTGTAGGAAACGATACATACTGCTTAAAAAAAATATTGTCGATAGCTTAAGAATAAAACATAATTTCATACAGAAAATCATGACAGCAATTGAATAAAATACTTACCTAAAATATATTTAGTTAGATCACTATTTTGTTTTTGGATTTCTTTGAGAAGTTCATTATTAATGAGATTATAGTCTTTGTAACGATAATAAAAATATATCAAAACAGCTGAACCAATGATGCAAGCTAATTTTCGGCACAACCAGATTCGATAATATATTGGACCCTACGGAAAGACAAATACAGAAAAAATAAATCTTCATTAACCATTTTAATTAATTTCAGATCATTCTAAAAAATAAATTTCTTTCAAAATATGTATTTATTAACTTTACTGAGCTGCAAATTAATTAGAAATGAAAAAATGCTTTGAATCAGACTCTAATTTGAAATCTGATAGAGGTCATTTTTTCTTCACGAACCTCTTTGATGAAAATTGGGGCAGATTCTCCTGAAAAGCACAAAGCATGTCTCTAAATTAGAATTCTAGCTCTTTTGAAGTTCAAGTTGGTACGTTTTTTAAAAAAAAAAAAAAAAAAAAAAAATACTCAAATCTCGATAAGGCAAACATTTTATCAAAATTCTACGTTTAATCTTAGTATACGGTAAACACAGGTGTTGGTGACTTTGGGAGACATTATGAGGAGGAGTAAACACATTTTATTGTTGACGAGTTTTCAAAATCGTGCCAAGCCCATACTGTATGCTAGGATTTTATCAAATTCTGCTTGTCTAAATCACTGGCCCATCTTTTGCTGCTCTAATTAAATTTTACAATGTGTATCATGCAGGTGTCAATGATATAAATTAAGATTTTATTCTGTTTGTTTAAGTCACTGGCACATCTTTTGCTGCTATAACTAAATTTTACAGTATGTACCATGCAGGTGTCAATGATTTACATTAACATTTTAATCACAGGATAAAAAAAAAAAAAAGATTAAAATTAAATACACCCCCTCTCTTTTTTAAATGATGAGAAATTGGTGAAATCTAAAATTAAGGTAATTTGTAGTGCCTTTAAAGAGATTTTAATTACTGAATATAAAAAACATAAACTTCTTAAAAAAAGTTGAATTATTTAAAATATATTTTCTTGCATTAATGTAAAATACATTAATGAAAAAAAGTAGGTTATTTCTAACATTATAGTCTCAAGCATAAATCTGATGACTGTGCACTTATTCAAAACACATGGTGCATGATCTAAATAAATATGGGCAGTTTTCTGGACCAGATTTAGAAATTTAAGTATATATATAT
>KK121265.1:270099-288946 GCA_000611955.2 Stegodyphus mimosarum | reverse complement strand
AAAAAGTCAGGTCCATATGCACCCCTGAAAAGTCTTACATAAGGATCTAAGACCTCATCCCGATATATCTGGCCTGTCACAGATCCGCTGCTGAACACGTGTAGGGGCGTACGTCCATCGATCATTATTTCACCCCATACCATCACACCTCCACTACCGAAACGGTCACGTTCCACAATGTTCGAGGAATCATTTCGTGTTCCTGACTCCCTCCAAATGTAAACACGTTTAGAATCACCAGTAAAACTACATCAGTAAAGAGAACATGGGACCATTGATGTTCAGTCCAGTTTTGATGTTCTTTACACCAATTAAAGCGATCCCTCTTTTTCTGTAAAGACAGTAAAACACATACCCTTGGCTTTCTGGCATAAAGGCCTTTTTCATTAAGCATTCTGTATATTGTTTGCCGTGATGCAACAGTTCCAGTGGCGACTGCAAGTTCTGAACTTAACTGGCGAGCAGTAACCTTTCTGTTACGACGGGCAGTTAATGCCAGATACCGATCTTCAGAAGCAGTTGTCATTCGTTTCCGACCTTGTCCAGGCCTCCTTATAACACTTCCATCATTTTGAAACTGTTTCCATAGCTTAGAGACTGTCTGTCTTGAAATATTCAGACATGTGGCTGTTTCCATGATTGACTGCCCTGCTTCTAAACGGCCGATAATTCGCCACTTTGCAGATTCTTCCATAATGAGACTTTGAAGCCATAACAAACCGCTTTGAGTCCCTACACACTGAAATCAAATGCTATGTTGCAGAAATTCACTCAAATATTCAGTTTACGCAAAGCGCTTGATTCACCCTTGGATGACGTAACGCCTAGATTTGCATATCACAAACCGTTTGATTACTTTTGATTGGATAATGCTAATTAGGCTTGGTTTTTACACATTCCCTGCAAATACGGATCACATTAATTTCATTGAATATCATCATTTTTGGGTATGTAAAGATAATTTTGGACATGAGTGTAATATCGTACTATTGTTACTATATATTCTAGTATCGAAAATGATATTCTATAAAAGGTATAGACCGTTCTTGAATCCATTTTAGCGATGTTTTTCCGTGACCTCTGTACGTACGAACATAATAAAGGACTATTTTCTCCAAAACGGATTCTAAAATGGATTTGCAAGAGACTCTCATAACTCATAAATGAGTAGCCTCAGAACATTGAAATTTTGTACATGGGACTGCTATAACATGTAGTTGTGCACCTCCCTTTTGGTTGCAATCGGTCGCACCAAAAGTATATAAATAAAAATAAATATGTATATACTCACTCTGGTACCCGGGTCGGTGAGCTCAGTTTTTTTATTCTTATACGTTGATAAATTGTGGATTACTTGCTTTAAGAATGATTGAATTAAGTTGTTCTTATGTTGCGGTTAAGGGTTTTGTGCCTTTAGTTAATCTGCATGCAATAGTTGTAGAATTATCAAGAATTTAATAGTTGTTTAAGTGCTATTAAGCCTAACGTAGCTGCCATTTCTTTACATTTGAAACTCTTTAGTAGAACAGTGAATTAAGTTAGTTTATGCCCCAGCTTTACTGTCTTTTTGCCGAGTGCGATAAAAGTAAACTTAAATTTTGTGCACCGAGAAATCTACCTTATTGCCCGCTGGCGGAATTCCTTGTTTTCGCTTTGAAACTCTAATTTTAATTGTAAAAATTATTTTAAAATTGCTTTAAGTGTATTTGGTGTTTATGATTTTCTGTATTTTACAATTTTTAATGAAGATGTTTTCAGTTCTTATGTATTTTTCCCTTGCCGCGAAGTGAGAACTGAATTAATTGAATAAGAAATATATCTCTAACGAAATTAGAGGAAATAAGTTTAATTTAAATGCAACCAAAAATGTGTATAATTTAATCGGTCGTAAAAGGAAGTCAAGTACTATCCACATCAGAATTTTTAGATTAAAAAATCTGATGTGTACACCACATGACTTCCTTGTACGGAACATTAAATTATACGCAATTTTCCTGCATTATATTTAAACATATTGAATGAACAGTTAACGAATTTTGAATTAAATCTCCTTCTTCGATAGCGCATAAACCACAATGGAATAAATACAGTCTTTATAGTTCACTATATTTATTTACCATAGCCAGAAGTTCACTGTAGAGCGTTACATCTCATTCAATTTATAACTCAGAGTGAGCAAAAATTATAGCATCCAAAGAATTACCACAAATTCTATTCAAATACTATAATAAATCTAAAACGACGTATAAAAGAAATTAAACAAATAAAAAAGGAACAGTTTTTCACAGACGATTCAACGCGGCTTACCTAATGCGCATGCGCTACTAATTAATTCAGTTCTCACTTCGCGGTAAAGCAAAAATACATAAAAAATTCAAACTATTTTCATTAAAAAATGATTAATTCGTCCTAAAAATCGACAGCGGAAAATTATTCAAATAATTTTTAATTCTCGAAGGATGCAGTTACAGTAACAGCATAACAAATGACAAGCAGTCATACATAAACCACAGGTAACTCTTATAATATTATTTCTTTAAAAGAAACCTACACGCATAGCAATAAATAATCAAATGTTTACATTTCGACTTTCCGTGGCATGAATCTCGCCCGTTTTTGTTGTTGTCTCTGCTACTCCTCCCGCTTCAAATCATCCACAAGAGAAGGTGCAGCCGACTCTGCGAAATCGTAAAAGGGATGCCTGCTCAACTTTGCCATGATGGGTTGGTTCTTGTAGCCTGGCATGAAGTTCAACAGTTAGAAAGGAAAATTTTCGGTGTGGCCTTCGCAAGTAGTTTGCGAGGGTCTGTCTTTGTTAGTCAGTAAGATGCAAGTAATCCCTACATAGACGAATCCGTTTTTAAATTTAGGAGAATTTGTTAAACTCATTGTAAAAGAAAAAATTAACGCGATTTTTTTTTAACCAGGGGGGAAAATTTATGTATTTATCATTTTTTTTTAACCTTAGACTAAAAAAACAATAAAAAGGCCGAAATGTTTTTACCCAAAGGGCCAATTTGCCCAGAAGGGCTTTTAATTTCATTTTGGCATTTTGCGTTGTTCACTGTAAACGACGTTTCACTTTTCAAATTGTTCCCACCGAATATTAGAGCCCTGCATTATATTTAAGGAAATTAAATAATGAAGAATCTGCTTAAATGTATGTATGTTTCTTGCATTGTGATAAAGCAACGGTACCTAGAGCCATCAAATCTTGAATAACGTAGTCCTCCACTCAAATATGGGCGTCTGGAAGCCCAAATTTGGAATTTCTTTTGTTATCTGTTTCATATTTTGTAACTGACGTTGAGTCGTTACAAAATATGTTAAATTATTTATTCATATTTTGTAAATCGTTGAGTTTGATAATCAAACTTTAACGAATTTTTGATTAACAAAGTGAAAGATTTGAAAGCGAGCAATGGCAGCACCATACGGAGGAAAGAAAAAAATTGTCTCCAGCGCGCGAGACTGTGTATCAGTAATTCTAAAGATATGCTCTTTTAAAATTATTTTGTAATGTTGCTGTTAATTGAATTTTATGGTTTAAGTGCGAGGAATATGATATTTAATAAATAAAGGTAACACACAAAATGTTTAAAAAAAAAGTCTGTTTGGGCGTATTATAAAATCTGAGAGCTTTCAGATTATTATTATTATTAATACTAGTCTTCATATATCAACTAAAGCCTAAGAACGAGTGTAAATTCCTATTAAAATTTATCCCTATATGCCCTGAATATTTTTCCTAAAAGGGAAAGAAAGTGCTTGCAGTCTGAGTTCATAGCTTGTGAAAAATTTTTATCTTATTGTTCCTTAACAAAGCCCTACTGTACTCGACCGACGGGTCTTGCAGTTTGTGACCCCCACGATGTCTGGAAGGAAGTTCGAACACTTCCGAACATGTTCGATTTTCGGGGCGACTGGAATCCCACAGTGACTCTCATTCGTCGCACTATACGGAGGTAAGTGATGCCGCTTGTTACTTTTGTAAAACTGTACATTTGTATTTTCTTTTAAAAGTATTTTAAATGTTAATCTTAACTCCCGCCCCCAAATGCAATGTGTATGTTTCCTCTCGGGGGAGGGGGAGAAATCAATTTTGTTTTTGAGAAAGGTGTCAGTTCATTCAATATCAGGTTTCTAGATTATTTTAGTGTCTATTTTGGGAAATTATTTTCTTGTTTAGCCTTCCGCAAAATGTAAAGATATTAATCTTTCGGATTTAACCTGTCTGTTACTGATTAACAAACTAAGATATTCTTCTTAGTAATGTTTCTTTTTTACTTTCGAATCGGACCGATTTCAATGAAAATGCAGTTCCTTCATGATACGCATTCATGTATCTAATTAAAAGCATTCATGTACTTTTATTCATAAAGATTCATATATCTAATTAAAAAAGATTCATGTATCTAATTAAGAAGGTCCATATATATAATTAAAAACATTCAGTACTTTTATATAATTACGTTCTATATTTTTTTCACTTTTCTAATAGATAGAAGATACAGAACGTTTTCATGTTGGTCTAAATGTCTAATGGTCGAGCCCAGTGTTTCTTAACCTACTTGGCACAATGGACCACTTTAAAAATTTTAAATATGTCACGGACCCCTCTGTGAAAAAAAATTACTTAAACATCATTTATTACAAAATATATTCTGTTTTATTATTTCATTATTTTAATATTTTTATTTCAATAGTATAAAAAATTTGAAGAAATTAAAATTTTTAATGCGAAGGCTGTTGCTGCTTTTCCTTGATTAACAGATTGAATTGAGGGTTGATTTTCGACAAAGCAACGCGCATATCATGTTCGACATTCAGTCGATTTTGATATTTTGTTTTTATTGTGACAAGTGTGGAAAATCTCGCTTCGCAAAGATATACTGTAGCAAACGGAATAATGGCTGCCATATCTCGTTTTACAAGCAATGGGTAGGCTTCTCTTAAAGAAGATCAAAACTCTCCAAGAGTTTTTGAATCGAAATCCATTTTTAACAAGGATTTTGTTTTCAAATCAGTTAGCTCATCTTTGGCGAGGTTCATGTCATCGATACGGTCAAATCACAAAGAAAATGATTACGAATCCACAACTCATCTTTTATATTTATTCCATCCTAATTGAAATATTTTTCAAATGAAACTCGAAGTACTTCCAGGTGTTCACAGATTTCATTTTTCAAATTATTCAATAACAAACTTTCTTTCCGAGATCTGAAAAGGTAAAACAAATATTTTGTTTTAAAAATTTGCAAGAACTTTGCGGAACTGATTTTAACGTCACTTTATTTCCAAGTGAAGTCAAATTCAAAGGCTACTTTGTGTTTCTAAAAATTTCAAATTTTATATGGTTTGTGAATGTTCTTTTCCTTGTATTGTGGAGGTCTCTATTATTGGGAAATGATAGACAGACGGCTTACAGAGGTTGCCCGTGGCAAAAAAAGTTTTTTTTAAATATTGATGCGAACATTTTAAAAATTAGGAGCAGTCGGCGGACCCCCAAAATATGACCCATGGACCCCCAAGGGGTCCATGAACCACAGGTTAAGAAACCCTGGTCTAGCCGCTAGACTTAAGCGTCTTATCAAATGTTTCGCTATTCTACATGGACCATCTCTATTGATAATTTCTACCGATAAACCATATTAAGCTATAAAAGAGCCCTTTTCGGCGTTTTTAGTCGAAAGGGATTTAGTCCCGAAGGACTATTACTTTCGTTTTGCGATTTTACGTTGATTCACTCTGAATGCCCGATTCACTTAATTGTTGCCACTAAATGTTATCGCTCTGCATTAAAGTTTAAAAAATGAAAAATCTGCATAAATGTATGCATGTTATTTTACGTAGCTTTCTCTTCAAAAATCGTCTGCGTACGTTGCACGGGAAAATAAAAAGGAATTTTAATTACAGTTCTAAATAAATAGCCAAATAAATGTGAAATTCGTAACAATATTCTCTAAAACTTTAACGAATTTTCCATTAACAAACTCAAAGATTTCAAAGCCAGCAATACCAACGTTGTACAGAAAAACATTTTTATCTCCAGCGCGTGAGAGCGTGTACCGAAATTTCTAAAGATAGGCTCAATTTAAAATTATTTTGCGATATTGCTGTTGAACTGAATTTTATGGTTTAAGTGCGAAGAACATGGTATTTAACAAATAAAGGTAACACACAGAATGTTAAATAAACGTCCCTTTGGACGTAATTTAAAATCTGAAACATTTCAGATTTTTTTTTATTATTATTATTTTCTTCTTTTTTTTTTTTTTTTTAATAAATACTTGGACCTCCATCGGGGATTTTTTTTTCCTCAATGAATATACACATTGAACAAAAAGTTAGCAGACGGAATGCGTAGACTGTAAAAGCATATATACATGGTAGTCTATTTTATCATTTTGTACGACAGAATAAACACAAAAAATTTTTTTTATTTATTAAAATGTCTGCTTTGTGCATGCCTTAGTGGTAGGTAGCACACTCGACGCGTATTCGAAAGGTCCAAGATTCGAGTTCCGGCGAGGGGAGTGTCCATTTTTCGTCTTTCCTATTTCAAAAATCTTAATGATGCTACCGTAACACTTACAGACCACATAGGGTGCAAAAGTAAATGAAAGAAATGTAAATAAAGATGCAATGGCTTGTATTATTTGTTTTCAGACACTTGTGTTTTTCAACTTTATTCGCAAATATTAAATATCGCTGATTATTAACTTTCAGCGAAATGACTTTGTTTTTCTTTTACGGATATTAATGGTAACCTTTTTTTTTAACTTCCTTAAAAAAAAGTTATTCGAAATGTTTTTTGAAAATAATAATAATAATGGTTTATTTAAAAAGTTTTGAAATTGGTATCTGGACATTTCGAATAAATAGTTTATATTTAATAAAAGCATGGAAATAACGAGCCATTCAATATTTCGTTGGATAGCCTTTAACTAAAACTCCATTTTCCATGCTCTTTCGTATAGATTCATTAAAATTTTTCGTGTTAGAAAGTTCCATTTGTTCCTTTCCTCCGTAAAAACTGCTTTTAATAGAGTTTTCGAAGGCTTCCGACTCCCGACCTCCCTCTTACGCGCTTTTAGGCAATTCCTTTACTTGTGGTTTTACTTTTGGTTTCGTATTGTTGCGTACGTACGGTTTCGTACTGGATTGAATGCACCAGTCTTTAAACAGTTAATAAAATTTATTCTTTTCACAGGAAATGAAACAAAATGCGGTAATATTTCCTCAGAGATATTCGTACAATATCGCAATATCTCACAGTAGTTATATTTTGAACTACTAAAACGTTAAACAGAACTCGATTCAAAACAGAAAAAGCTAATTCGATCTCACCGTGAATTCGCTACAATCAATAACAGCACCAAGTAAACAACAACAGTTCGCTTAAAACAGCTGCAACTGAGCTGAGATGTTTTAATCCGGCTTTTATAAGCTTTTTAATCAAGCACGAGGTCATTCTGGTATTTTCTCGATTTTCTGGATAGTAAAAGCAATTACGAGATTTCTATTTATTAAATGTTAAGTGCACGCGCTCTTGTATTTTTACTTTTCCGGCGTAGCTTTCGTAGCTTTCTCCTAAATTTTGTCACGCGCTACATTGCACGGTAAAATAAAACAATTTTACTTACAATTCTACTAAACGTAGCAAATTAAATACAAATTCCTTAACAGTGTAATCCATTACCCATGCCTATATAGTTCACAAAACACGAATTGAGTAATTGAAGAGTTAGGTTTGGAGGCAACTTCCCCTTGAAAACACCTTCTCAACAATTATTCACTTTATGCAAATTTCTTTAGTCTCCAAAAATTGTTTAAAGTTTTTAGGATTGATTTATGGATTATTAAATATTTTTTTCCATGTATTTAGATGCTTGCACTTAATTTGGAATTTAAGCGGTAATGAAAATTAGTTCGCAGAACTATTAATCTTTTATTTGTTTACTTTCCATAATTTTAAATTTAAATTAGCTTTATATGAATGAGATAATGTTTCTGTATATGTTAAATTCAAATTTCATTCCTTGCAGCAATGGCGCGAGAGAATTATTTAATTTTATTTAAACTTATATTAGTTTCTTATGAAACAATATTATATATATCCACTTTGTTACTCGGCTCAGTGAGCTGAGTTTCTTTATTCTCATATGTTTGTAAATCGTGCATTTTTTGCTTTAAAAATGATTGAATTACGTTGTTCTTATCTTCCGGTTAACGCGTTTATGCCTTTAGTTAATCTGCATGCAATATTTGTAGAATTATCAACAATTTAAAAGTTGTTTAAGTGCGGCTAAGCTTAATTATTTTAGCCATAGCAGCCATATTTGTTTACATTTGAAACTTCGCAGAATAGTGGATTTGTCGCCAATCTAGAGAAACTAAGCTTCGCAACAACAAAGATACGTTTTCTTTTGTTCCTGCAAATTAAATCATGCTTAACCCGTTCTGGAATTTATTCGAGGAAATAAGTGTTTAAGATTTAATTCGTAAATTTAATATAAATATTTTGAGATTTTTATGTATTTTTGCCTTGTCGCGAAAGAGAATTGTATTTTTAATCGTAATTTTTTTGCCTAAGTACTTCCTTTTATTACTTTGATAAAGTTCACTGAGTTACGATAAACAGCGACTGTTCAGCGATGTTTTGAAAAAAACTCACCAAAATCGCCAGCTCGCCTCTTGCAAGTAGCCTTTAAATTTAATGGAATTAAAATTTAAATGGGTTATTAAATTAATTAATGGAAACTCTTTTCTTTATGTATTTGTGTTCATTTCCATATTAACAATTAGCACTTTAGTGGTGCCATCTATGAAATAGCTAAGTAAAGCGGTAAATCGTGTACTACGTGAATACCGAAAACTGTATATACAGTGGAAATCGTTTAACACGAAAGTGAGGAGACTGAAATATTTTTTCGTGTTAAAAGATATTGCCAAGAAAAACATATACTCCACAAAATTAAGTTTATGGGAGTACACTTTATTTACATAGATATGTAAACATGTATGTATTTAATTAAACTCAATGAAAGAAAAACATCCACAAGAACTTAATTTAATACAAAACTTTCAAGTTTTTTGAAAAAACAAAACATTTGTCGAGTTTTTGGAAAACAATCTGATATTTTTCTTTGCATTGTCTGTTTAGCATCAAAATGTCAACAAATTGCTCGATGTCGTCCATTTTGTTATTCATTTCACCACTGAAATGTGCGTGTAAATAACTGCGCATACTTTTCAAGACGTTCCTCGTTTCGGATGACGCACGGACAGGAGCTGCATTATTCATTTCATTTTCGTCGTCGGAATCTGCATCAATGATATTTTTGGAGCTTTGAACAAACTCTAACCTGTCTTTGTCTGCCATAATTGGGGTTGCACACACATTATTGTCATCTACTGCAACGAATTCTTTATGATACAGTAGGACATTCCAATAATACAAAAACTTTTGTCAAACATTTCATTAAGTGTCGGCTCAGTTTCGATATCCTCCTTCTCCATCTCGTTTGGCACAAACCAAACTCACTGATTTTTACACACACTGCGATGTACTCGTCAGCGAATTCCAAAGACAACTGATGAGAGAGGAGATGTTTGTAGGGGAGGAGGGAGAAAGTAGCTCGAATAAACAAAATTGACTCGAGTCACAGGCTATTCCTAGGGTATTTCAGAGCCTCCTTTCTGCGAAACAAGCGAAATCACCTCTTCTTCATTTCACACCCTTTTTACACTCATGTCCATAAATTAAGGATAATTCTGAGTCACGCGGAAATCGAACTGTAAAATAAATATATCACCTGTAAAATCACTACGCACATCTTCAAGAATCATATGCAAATTTCCGGAAGTAGCCCGATGACACCGATGGTACGTCACAATGACGAGAGTGTAAGAGATTTATATATAAGGAAAACAAGGAAAGAAGTAAAATTGTTTACAGGCGCTTCATAAGCATTTCAGTGCAATAACCGAATAGTTATGACGCAAAGGACGCATTTGGATGATTTTTTACGTGGTAGAATGATCGGCCGTCTGGAATGTGGGCGTACCCAACTGGAAGTATCAGACGAACTTGGAATTGCCCAGAGTGTCATCTCCAGGCTTTGCCAACAATTCCAAGATGATGGTAATGTGAGTAGACGTTACGCACAGGTCGCCCCAAAGTTACAACGCCGAATGAGGACCGGTATTTGGCAGTTACTGCCAAAAGAAACAGGCAGAGCACAGCCTCAGACCTATCTCGTCAGCTCTCTTCGGCCACTGGTACGACAATTTCAAGGCAGACCGTGTACAGACGCTTAGGGCAGATTGGTCTATATGCTCGTAGACCTGTCAGATGCGTTCCACTTACTGCAATGCACTGTCGCCTGCGGTTAGCCTGGAGTAGAGAGCATGCATTGTGGACACCGCAACAGTGGGCTTGTGTGATGTTTTTCGACGAGTCCAGGTTTAGCTCGCAGTCTGATTCTCGCCGGACTTTCATATGGAGAGCTCCAGGTACCCGTTACCACCAAGAAAACATCATTGAACGACACCGTTACGGTGCTGCAGGAGTGCTCGTTTGGGGTGGAATTATTCTGGGTTCCAGAACCGACCTGCATGTTCAAATTGGAACCATGACTAGCCAAATCTATCGGGACGTCATTCTGGAATAACATGTACATTTGTTTCGGGGCGCCATGGGCGCACAATTTGTGTTTATAAGATGACAACGCCCGTCCTCACCGTGAACATCGTAAGCGAATGGTTTCAATCGGAGGATATCACCCGTATGGACTGGCCAGTATTCTCACCGGACTTGAATCCACTAGAGCACGTGTGGGACATGCTCGGCCGACGAGTTCCAGCCCGTCGACCTCCTCCTACATGTCTACCGGAACTTCGGAGAACATTGCTTTTTGAGTGATGTAATATCCCCCAAGATCAGATCGATAATTTGATACTCAGCATGCCTAGGCGTTGTACGGACTGTATTGCATCGTCTTGGAGACATACAATGTATTGACAATCATACCAACCATGTAATATTGGTTTTTTGTAAATAGGTTTTTTTTTTTGTAATTTGCTCCAGGGAGAAAAAATCGCTAATTGTTTTAATAATATCAAACATATAGCATCTTTTTTTGCTCTTTACCTTTTGTTTAATAAATAAGCTTTACAAATAAGTCGAATTTATTTTGCGTCCAACTCTTCCTTTGCCTGATTTTGCATTATCCTTAATTTATGGACATGAGTGTAAATAGTGCCTGCGCGGCTGCTGTTTCCCGTATTTTGTTCATTCCCAGAAGGGAAATCTTTTGATGTTAAGGGATTCTCGTTTCGTGTTAAAAGAAAGAAGGGAAAAAAAAATGCATAAAAATTACATAGTAGTTTGTCGGGACCGTTGTATTATTTCGTGTTAACCGATAAGCGTTTTTGCGTTAAACGTATTTCACTATAGATGATTATCCAAGTTAGTGGGAAAATGAAAGCAGAATTAAAGTAAATTTGTTTACTGTTGGTTGGGTATTCTTAGCTTTACCGTAGTATTTTTTGCTCAAAGTCAGTGCCGGATTTACGTATAGGTTGCACAAGCTATAACTTAGACCCTTCAGTTTCTTGGAGACCCACAAAAAATTAATCCCATATCTCAAGTACCTTAGGGCCTCGTCAAATCTAAATCCGGCTCTGCTCAAAACGAGACTTAAACCGGTGCCTTTAAAATATAATATATTTGTGGAAGTTCCTGCAGCTGCTGCTAGGCTTATCTTATATTTTTACATTTCAAGTGATTTGTAATGTCCGAACGCCCATTATGTGATTCTGAAAAGCGTAGTCCGCATTTCACTTTGTCAGTACGATCCCAAACTTTTTTTTTTTTTTTTCAAAAAAGGATAATCCTTTCTTAACACACCGTTGTTTTTAACATTTTGAACCCAAAGGAACGTGGGTCCAGAAGGGCAGTGTGTGTATTCCCAGTCTCGACACTGGATTTTGCGTTAAATCACTATAAAATTATGAATCACTTTTCAAATTGTTTCCACTAAATATTACCGCCCTGTATTATATTTAAAGAAATTAAATAAGGAAGAGTTTGCATGGATGTATGCATGCTCTTCGCATCGTGAAAAAACAACGGTACAAAGAGCCATCAGATTTTGAATAACGTAGTCCTCCGCCTGAATATGGACACCTGGAAGCCCGAATTTTGAATTTCGAAATTGTTTTATTGTGCTTTTCATATTTTATAAAAATTTAACGAAATTTTGATTAAAAAACTCGAAGATTTCAAAGCGAGCAGTGGCAACACTGTACGAATGATAGAATTAGCTTTCACTGTTTTGAATTGACTTCTGTTTAACGTTTCAGTAGTTCAAAATATAACTACTGTGAGATATTGCGATATTGTACGAATATCTCTGAGGAAATATTTCTGCATTTTTTTTTTTTTTTTTTTTTGTGAGAAGAATAAATTTCATTAACTTTTTAAAGACTGGTGCATTCAATCCATTACGAACCCGTACGCACGCAACAATACAAAACCAAAAGTAAAACCACAAGTAAAGGAATTGCCTAAAAGAGAAAAAATGCCTAAAAGCGCGTAACAGGGAGGTCGGAAGTTGGAATCCCGGCGAGAGCGCTGCACATCTCTTCATGCCTCCCGCATCGTTGAACTTAATGACTCTACAAAGGAAACACGATGTTTCTTCGAAAACTCTATTCAAAGCAGTTTTTACCAAGGAAAAGTACAAATGCAGCTTTCTAACACGAAAAATTTAAATGAATCCATACCAAAGAGCGTGGAACATGGAATTTTAGTTAATGGATATCCAGCGCGCAAGGCTGTCTATCGGAAATTCTAAAAATGGGTGGTTTTTTAATATTTTTAGCCCAAAGAAACATTAGCCCAAATTCTCTCGAAACATGTATGTGTATGTAAATGAGATGGAGGAACGCCTTTGGGCGTAATATGAGATTTATTTTTATTATTTATTATTATTATTATTTTAAAGATTAATTTAATGTAATGTACGGTATGAAATAACTGCAAATGCCGACTCGCAATTTTATCCTAACCAAGACAGGACATGGGCAGCAAATGACTTGGACGTTTAAGTTCCATTGTTGCTAACTGAAACAAAACATCAAAACAATAAAATAAAAATACCTGGATCTCATAGGCTATATGATTTAAGAATTTCATACGCTTTATAATATGACGAAGAAGTGACAATTTGAATTTATGCAAAATTTTCGAAATGTGAACGGAAGATTTTAGGCTACATTTCACATGTATAAATTTAGGAATGATATTTTGGTGTTAGCATTTAAGTAAAAACTGCAGATGATTTAAGAATTTAATTCTATATGATGTTATAAATTTTGTGAAAAAAAATCTAGATGAGAAAAATCAAACATCTAAAATCATTAGGTCACATCCTATAATTTTCGGAAGACACGTCTAGTACACTGCACGTAGTTAAGAGTACTTAGATCTGGATACAAAGTAGTTCCAACAATGAGTGTAAGAATGTAGATATTGTCAAATCGCCGTTTCACCCGGGACTGAATTATTTTTACTTCTTGTATAATCGGCACTTTTTAAATTTTACCAAATAACAAGGACAACATGACAAACTGGCTAGTACGCAGTGACCACCTCATCAAACCGGAATGTCTGATGAGCCAAGGTATTCACTTATTTGCTATACGTTCGTATAACCATCTCGTTCATTTCACGCTTTGTTTTTAAGAGCGCATCCCGAGCCTTAAGCACAGAGGTTGTTTACACATTTTTAGAACGATTTCAGGGTGCTTAATTAATGTTTAAAATGCTAAGAGTATTTTTTATTAAATGTTCGATCTGATTAGCCTTTTTTCTGGGCTAGAAATCTTCTTCGTAGTTTCCATGATACAAACACTTTTCATAAAATTTCCAAGAGCATTGATTTCTATTCCTGTTCCACTACTTTTCAGATTCCAATCATCATGGTGGGTTTGCGCTTAAAAAAGAACTCTTTTCGAGAGATCAAAGCCGCCTTAGTCCATAGGTGAAACATCAAAGAACTTCCAGGCATACGTTTAAAAGATATATGTGCAGTACCTGTGTCAGTCTTCGTTTCTTTAAGGACAGCAGTGGTACTTCTCGAAGTATGACTTGTTGCTTCGTCTCGACGAAATGTTACTTTTTGAAAATCATTGGGATAAAGAAATAGAATTTCTTTCTGTAAATATCGGACATAAAACTTTCTCTTGATAGTACGTTGAGTTAATTTGAACATTATTTTTCCTAGCTTCTTATTTTTTATTTCCTACTGTAAGAGAATCCTGCAACAGTCATAAACCTCTTACTGAAATTTTCTTTGCATTGATGGAATCAGGTTTGTACATTTCTTTTTCGTTTTCGACAATTAAAAGACCTTTTCTTGTTGCAGTCTTTAGGTAAATCCATGTTTTATCGAGGGTCACGACGTATTTCCATTTATCTCCTATTAAATAGATTCCAATGAGTGTTCGGCTCACCAGCGGTCGAACGGTAAAGTTGCTGAATAGTAGTAGTTCGATCCGAAGTTCGAATCCCGCGAACGAGCTGGCTGCATTTTTGCGGTTTAACGTGTATCCGAGCCAATTTCTCTTAGAAAGTTCTCCACGAAGACATTCCTTCCCTTAGGCAGATAATCCTCGAGGCTTTGCCGTAATCACAATAAACGGAAACGAAATCAAGCAGGGCTCTGCAAATTGTTCTGAGTCAAGTCACTTACTTCGGCAAAAGCTGGCGAACATTATGCGTTTTAGCTTTTTTTAGTTGTAGATTTTGTTTGATTACTTTATTTATTGTAGCTACAACTGTATTTAAAGACTGTAATTGATTCTGCGCGCGGACTTTCTCTCGTTACTAACGAATTAACTTTACAAACGTAAGAAACAAGTCCGTACCTTTTCCGGATATGGTCTTCTTTCCGTGTAGAAGTAATGATGGACGGTTTTTCTCTTCTGGATTATCAGTGTTGCTTATTTTGCACTTAAAAATTTAATATCGTGCATTTCGTAAGGTTTCGAATTATGGAATAGGAATATTTTTCTTCGAAAAGCGCAAAAATATGTCCGTAGCTCTATTGCCAGAAAATTTTATTCCAAAACATTCCTTCCTCAGTGGCACGACAGCCCGGGGTGGCCTTGTCAAGAGTTTTCTTCCAGGCCTCTCTTTATTCCAAAACATCAGCTTTTCTTAAATTCATTATCGAAATGATTTTTAAAAATGTATAAATACCATCTGTATTTTATTTTATTTTATTTTGCAGGCATCATGTCAACAAAAAATTGGTGTTTCTTGTTTCTATTCTGGTTTCACTGCTCGGAGGTTTTAGTTTGCCTAGGCTATGAAGAGAGTTCAGCACACAACCTGACTTATATTCTTGGTAGAGGAAATCTCAACTATTTTGCAGACTCATCCCGTGCCCCAGGCAGAGCTGTTCCACTCAGCGAAGGAAGTCGTTATTTGAGAAGAAAATGGGGACCGAGAAAGAAACAACGCAACAGGGAATATCTCTTACGTCTTATGGGTGATAGTTATAAAGTAAGTAATTTCCTTGCACAGCTTAGATGCAGTAGCTAACGGAAATGCATGGTTTCTTCTGCAGAAATGGAACGTTTTAGTGGTGCTTTTCGAAACGCAGCATACCCAGCGGCGTTCCGGTATTTACCACCCGTCGTAATATAGAAACAAATAACTATAAAAAATTCCAAAATTAAACTCGATGTTTAATTTTGAAGGAAAATTTTAATTCCAACATTTTAAAATTATGCTGTTTTCCGAGAAAGATTTCTTAACAAATATATATAATATACATTTGTCGATGATGACTTAAATGACTTTTATTTAGAAAACACTTCTCGAACTAGCAACGCTTAAGTATTGGAGAGGGGTGTTCGCTATAATATTGAAATATTTGGAGCTTTGTTCTGGAGATTATATTTTAGAATCAGCGGAAGTACACGAAGTCGGTGAATTAGGTCTGTTTCTGCGATTCCTCTTTCCGCGTTTTTCAAAATTCTTCCTGTTCCCTCGAAATCGGAGAGCACATTCCCCCCCCCCAGGGGATGTCACGATGAGTCATTAAGAAGAGCTGGGCAGTTTCTTTGTGAATAAACTAGTCTTCGTCAGACTTCTCTCGTAATCTTTAGTTTCATTCTATTTGTAATTCTGGCGCAATATTAGCTGTTATTTTCACATCTCGTGTTAATCTATAGGGATGTTTTAGACTTTATTGAAACTAAAAGGAAAAAACCTTTAGTCCTTTATAAAGGTTATCAGTATCGAATTCAGAATAAAAAATAAGGAAAATGTAGTTTATTGGATTTGCGTAAATGAAAGAATTGAAAGCTGCAAAGGCGCAATTAAGACCGAAGAAGTCGTCGTTTTAGAACAAATATTTATTCTGAAAGATTTTATTATAACTCACTTTTATGCAGAACTTCGGAAGAATTCGGCGTATTATTTGTCAAAATCATCTCAAAGTTTGAACATCTCTCTCCCGTTCTAAATACAATATTAGCTTCATTCATAGAAAAATCTGAGATCTAAATATTTTTCGATTATTTCTTTTAAAAATTCTTTTTATAAATCTAAAAAATTTTGCTTTCGTACATTTCGGGTAAGGCCAAGGCCCTGTCGCCCCCCTTCAATCTTCTTCATTACTTACGCAATTTCATTCGTATGAATATCTTAAAAATTAAATTTGCATGGCTGCCGGCTCACCTGGTTTCACCAGAAAACTTACATCTCACGATCTTCCGGTAGACCGAATCTGCCAATTTTTTAGCCGATATTCGGAAAATGTTTTCTAACGATAAATAAGCATAAAAGAGTAAAAAAAATTAAATATTGAAATTAGCCAAACAACATATAAAATTTAACCATCCAATTAAATGGTAATAACAGAATTGAATCACAAATACACTGACTACCAATAAGTATTTGGACACATGTGACAGAAAAGAAAAGCTAACTTTATTCAAAATCAATAGTTGGTAGAGCCTCCACGAGAGGTAATTACAGCCTGGATCCTCCGGGGCATACTTTCCACAAGTCTTTGTATGACAGCTAGTGGTATTTTCTTCCACTCGGCTTGGAGGAGACATAGAAGTTCCTTCACCGATTTTGCACGGGTAGTGCATCCCCGAATTCGGCGATGCAACTCGTCCCAGACGTTCTCGATAGGGTTCAGGTCTGGACTCTGGGCAGGCCAGTCCATTCGATGAACTCCATTGGCACCATACCAATCCTTGGTTAACGTCGAAACATGACAACTGGCATTGTCGTCCTGAAAGTAACAGGGGTCCAAACCGTAAAACTGCCACAACGTAGGAAGCACATTGTCATCCAAAATAGTGTATTAGGCATCGGAGTTGAGCTTACCATGAATGGGGACCAGCGGTCCCAGCCCATACCAAGAGAAAACCCCCAGACCATAATTCCACCTCCGCCGAACTTGACTGTTGGCACAATGCATTCTGGCAGGAGACGTTCTCCAGGTAGACGGCAGACCCAGACCCTGCCATCCGAACGGTAAAGGGTGAACCTTGATTCGTCACTCCAAAGAACCCGTTTCCACTGATCTACGGTTCAATTTCGATGTGCTTTGCACCACATTAACCGAGCAGCGCGGTTGGACTTCGTGATCAAAGGCTTATGGGCAGCAGCACGGCCATGAAAACCAAGCAGATGTGCTTCCTTACGGATGGTATTCATTGAAACAATACTCCCGGATGCCTGTTGAAACTCCTCGCGGATGAGGGCCATCGGTTGGGTGCGGTTCTTTCGAATTTCTCTGGACAGCACTCGTCGGTCTCTATCTCCCAGTTTCGTTGGTCTGCCGACTCGGGGCACATTCCGACAATCACCGCTCACCTTCCACTTCTTAATCACATAGGCCACTGTCGATTTTAGGTACTTCAGATCGCTAGATATGTCCCTTAAGGATCGGCCACATTTGTGATACCCGATAATTATACCTTTCTCGAAATCAGAGAGCTCCGAACTGCGAGGCATCTTGCATGCGACTAAAGCCGATGCTGTTTCCTACACGATATATACCGACGGAGTCCGTGACGTACCTTAGGACCGCAGATGTCGTCATTTGCATAGGTGTCCAAATACTTATTGGTAGTCAGTGTAGTTCCATTACCTTAACCATGCATTATAAAGTAAATTATAAAATGAACTAGATATTTTTATGGTTTCCCTCCCCCCCAGGAGCAAGAAAAAATGGGGAAAATTCTATAGTTTTTCTCTTCTCCTCCTGAAGAAGAGGGACCTATGTCTGGTCGCCGTCAAAATCGACCAATTATTCAAAATCTACTAAGTAAGGTTGCTTTTATTGCTTCATTTTATATGATTGATTAAAATCGAAACCAAACCGTTTGACATCTTAACCCGTCACTTGGCTATTTTTATAATCTGTTTTAACCTTATTTGGCGACTTTACGTCAGCTTTTAAAAAAAAAGTTCTAGAATATTTTGATTTTTTTTAACCGAATTGTCAGTTTGGTGTACCTTTGAAATGGTGCCGTCGCGCAGAGTGAAAACCAGTAAAAATCTCCCGGTTTTTAAGATTTCCATTTCGACAGATATGAATTCCTATGAATGTCTTAAACAGGACAGATTTCTCAGTTTATTTCAATCAGAAACCACAGTCACCTAGCAAATACAAAACAAAAAATGACCCCCCAAAATGGAATGTGTATTGAGAAATCACTGAAGTGTATTGTTAGATTGTGTAGGTAAATAAGCCCGAATTTACGAGCTTTCTGAATACAGAGAAATTTCCTTTTACAAAGTCCAATT
>KK121265.1:258703-270000 GCA_000611955.2 Stegodyphus mimosarum | reverse complement strand
TCCCTACATTTTTTTAAATACAGTAGGCGTAGCTTAACGTGATCACGTGTGTCCGCAGTTATTTTGATAACATTGCTTCAATATCCTTCAATAAAGCAGAGGAATTTAACTAATCTAATGTAATCATAAACATATTTAAATAGGTATTTGATTAGGAAAAGTTGAAAATCTCTTTATAAGCTGTGCATAGTGTTTTTGATGCGTTCATTTTTTGATAGTGTTCATTTATGAGCTTTTCATGGTGTTTCTGGAAATCATTTAATCGATGCTGCACTCTTAATAACTGGAAGGCATCCCTTGTTGAAGCTTTGCTTAATTACGGCAAAAGCCTCGCTTTCTAAGGGAAACTGGCTCGTATACACGTGGAGAAAACTGCGAAAAGGCCTATGCAGCCAGCCCGTTCGCGGGATTCGAAGCTCGGACCGAACTACCAGTGTTTAGCGACATTATCGCTCGGCCGCTGGTGAGCTCCCTTGTTGAAAGAAAACATGGCAATGGAAAATTGAAATTTAGGTAAATTTACTAGATGTTTTCATGGTTTCTGCTCCCCCTCCCACAATTGCAAGAAAAAGGGAAAAAATTCTACAGATTTCCCCCCTCCTTCTGAAGAAGAGGGACATGAAGAGGGCCGCCCTCAAAATCAACCGAGTTAAATGGATGACTGAAATCAAAACCAAACTGTTTTACTTCTTAACTCGTCACTTAGCTATTTTTATAATCTGTTTTAACCTCATTTGGGGACTTTACGTCAGCTAAAAAAAAAAAAAGTTCTAGAACATTTTGATCTTTTTAACCGAATTGTTGATCAGCACTGATAGTTGTAGGGTCGATGAAAGTAGAGTTAAAAACATAGACGATAGCACAATAAATTATTTCCTGTATAGACCCTAATCGGTGTAGAATTATAATATTAGTCCGTATCCTAAAAGATATAGATGTGACTGTGATTTAAAAAAATTTTTCTGTATACCTTACAATATTGGTTTGTGCTTTCTTCGGCTTTTTTTTTTGTGTGTGTGTGTGTGTATGTGTGTGTGTGTGTGTGTGTGTGTGTGAGTGTGTGTGCGTGCGTGCGTGCGTGCGTGCGCGTGTGTAAATACTGTTTTGTAGTGTTTTATTTTCTGATATTCTGAAGCTAAATGCGTTCCGGTTGTGGTATTATATCACACTGTATGTTTCTGAAATGATTTGACGAACTTAAGGACGTTGGCATTTTTATTTGTCTACGTGGCTCCTCGTGTTTCGGCATCCGTTTTTGCATTACTATTTCTATGATATAAGAGGTTTGAATTGATCATCAAACTGTAAGTACGTTTGATTTTTACATAATTCTACGATTTTAAAGAGGGTACAGGCTGGGGCATTACAAATATGTCAAGAATTTCAGACAGAGCCAGTTGAACCTACTGCTTTATTAGCAGATGGGCGAACAATTTTAAGTTCTTTAGAAACTGTATTGGAAGGCTCAAGTACAGTCTCGAAATAAAAGGAAAAATTATTTCTATGGCTTATTAAGTTTATGATTTATTGGTTACACGAACTTTTGATAATGCGATCCTTTAGGGAAGGCTTGAAGAGCAGACAAGAATGTTATCGAATCTCCAGCCACTTTCATTTGCAACAGTGACAGATCCAAAACGTTTTTCTCAGAAAATATTACAAAAAAATCTGATGTGTACACCACATAACTTCCTTGTATGGAATATTAAACTATACATAATTTTCTTGCATTTCGTTTAAAGATATTGAATTAACAATTAACGAATTTTGAATTGAATCTACTTCGTCGATAGCGCATAAACCACAACAGAATAAATACACTCTTTAAAGTACACTATATTTATTTACCATAGCCACACTTCGGTGCTAAACACAGACGATTCAGCGCCGCTTACCTAATGCGCATGCGCTACTAATTAATTCAGTTCTGTCTGCGCGGTAAGGCAAAAATACATAAAAATCCAAAATATTTTCATTAAAAATTGAAAAATATAGAAAAACATAAAACACCAAATACAGTTAAAAAAATTTAAAAAGCAATTGATTAAAAATGCAATTGTGCGCAAAAACGAGCTAATAACTTAAAGGATAATTCTCGAATGAATCCAGCATAATTTAATTCGGAATAATAAAAGAAGACGTTACTTTCTTGTTGCGAAGCTTAGTTTCTCTAGATTGGCAACAAATTCACTAATCTGCTAAGCTTCAAATGTAAACAAATATGGGCTCTATCATAACCAAACATTAGGCTTAGCCGCACTTAAAAACCTTTTAAATTGTTGATAATTCCACAATTATCGCATGCAGGTTAAGTAAAGACGTAAAATCCTAACCGAAAGATAAGAACAACATAATTCAATCATTTTTAAAGGAAAAAATGCACAATTTACAAACTCTCGCTCTCCGGACCATGCCTGGAGATCTTGAATGTACTCCTCATGGTATGAAGGCGCATGCGGAGGGCGTCCAAACAAGAGACCACAAGGCAGACGAAAGTCACGACCGAAAATCATCTGGGATCGGTCTCTAGGCAGCTAGTCTCATAGACAGCACTGCAATAGGCCATTAAGGACAGAAGTAACGTGTGGTCTCAGTACTATTAGTTTCTAGAAACCACTAATGAGAGGTTATTAAGGATGGTTCGATTAAACCTCTCCACCATGTCGTTTGGCTAGGGATCTAAAGGTGTCGTCTGTGTTTTGTCAAAGCCGAGTAGCTTACAGAGTTTTTTTATTACAGCCGAGGTAAAGTTTCTCCCTTGATCGGCATGTAACTGAAGAGGCACACCAAATCTGGAAATCCAGTGCTGTATCATTACTACTGCTACCATTACCAGCTTCCCGCACAAGCATCGCATGATTGGCATCAATTTTGCACGCCAGTCCTTGCATTACTGTAGCAGAAACGCTGTACAACTCTTTTCTTGGACTCTCCAACTCCAGCCTAGGACTTGGCTGGTAGGCTGTCAAAAGCGATGCGTTCAACGGGTGCTCCTACGTTGTAACGTTGCAGCTTCCCTCGGCTGCGTTGCTTCGGTCCTTTCCGACCGGCACAAGCATCACATGATTGGCATCAATTTTTCACGCCAGTCCTTGCATGACCGTAGTAGAAACGCTCTCCAACTCTATGCAAGTCTTCTTTATCCCGAAGTGACCTTCTGTCGGGCTGCTATGTAGTTCTTCAAAGACGTTCAGAATCCAGGGTCTTGGAAGTATCAACTGCCATCGGAATGTCTTTCCAACATCCGATTTTAAGTTCAGGTAAAAGATGCCATTTCGAATATGGCGTGAGTCCCAGAAAGCTGAATGTTGTTTTGTCTTAGCACCATAGATCGAAATGTCCTGCCAGATAGGTTTCCTATTTCAAGATTCCATTAAGTCAGTTATGGGTTTTATGTTGCCGTCTTCTAACTGATCTTTCTTACGTCTTCGTCACTCCATAAATCTGGGTCAGACGATGTTGAATCGGTAACTTGACGCACGACTGGGTTAAGCAGCTTGAATGATAGATACAAGCCAATGGTTAAATTGCCAGTACTCTCTTTCTGAACTTAGATTTTCATTCATTAGTTAAACTCACTTTATTTGTACTTTTTGGCGTGGTTGACGAAAAGAGTAAAAATGCAGATGTAAAACTTTGATTAATGTAAAATTAGAAGCATGTCCGCAGAGAAAGACAACTTTTTAAATTTTTGAAATTATTTCATAGATTTTTTTTTATAAATTCTAATATAACAGAAAATGTTACAATATTAAAAATAATAATTTTTTGCAGGTATGCTTTAAAATACATCTACTTTAAGATGATTGTAAAAAAATTTATAGGTTATAATTCAAACTATTTTTCGAAAAATTTATAAAAATTATTTAAAAATACAAATTTAAAAAATAAATCATAAAAGATCGGTGAATTTTATTTGGAATGAACCTAAATTTCGAATTGTATAGTAAGGAATCAAATAAGTTTCATAAAAAAAAGAGATATTGATTAAAGAGATTTGACTAACAAACTCAACGATTTAAAAGCCAGCAATGGTAACACTCTATGGGGGATTTAAAAAAAAGAAAGAAAGAAAAAGAAACCCTTTTTATGTCCAACGCGCGGAACTGTGTATCGTAAGTTGTAAAGATATGCCCATTTTAAATTATTTTGCGATATTGCTGTTGAACTGAATTTTATGGTTTAAGTGCGATATTTAATACATAGAAGAACACACAAAATGTTAAAAAAACGCCCTTTCGGATGTAATTTGAAATCTAGAACCTTTCAGTTTTTTTTTATGTCATCCATTTTGCTTATGAATAGCCACACTGTGCACATTTTCTGTAGTTATTTATAAAGTAATTATTATTTTCAGCCCGCCTGGATGTCAGAGAAGAGACCAAAGAAGTTCCGGAAGCACGTGTCATTGAGCGAACTGAATTTGGATGTCTCTCGATATGTTTCGGGCACGTCGAGACAACAGCTGCATTGGAACCAATTGAATCTAACTGAAGAACTGGCTTTTTTTCACCCGGAACTGTTGCCTCGGAAAGATCAGATCAAATCATGGTTGATTCGGAGAGCCTCCTGTCCCGTTACTTTTACATGGCAGGATATGGGAGCCGATATCTGGCCTCGTTGGCTTCGGTATGGATATTGCCTTGATAGGAACGGAGAATGTTCTTTTCCTGCTGGCATGACGTGCAGACCTGTACAAGGTGCTAAAGTCGATCTGCATGTTTTGCGCTGGGTATGCAGAAACCGCAGAGAAGATACACTTTACAGAAGTAGGAAAGAACGCAAAGGAAATCTTGCGTCCAAGAAGAATAGAAAAGCTTGTGATTGGGTAAAAGTAATTACATCTGTTATCGTGGACTGCCAATGCGAATGCTGAATACCATTTGGACCGTTTTTACTTTTCGAAATGTTTTTGGCAGAGGTCGTCTCTGCTTTCTGGCAGGAAAACGCGTACAGAAAGTAGGCGCCGTTTGATGTGATCTCATTAATCCACGGCTATTTCGATAACATTAAACGACGAGAAAAAATATCCTTCAAAAAAGGCAACGGAGTTTAACTAATTTAATACAAGTACAACAAGAAACATATAAAATAAGCAGTTTCATAGCATTTTAATAAGGAAAATGCAAAAATTTAATTATGAACTGAACATAATGTCTTTAATGCTATAGTTAATTTATGAACTGATCATAAGTCTTCTGTAAATTATTTGACCAATTGCGTATCCTTAATCTTAATACTTGAAGGCATCCCTCATTCACTGGAAGAGAACATGGAAATGTAAAATTTAGAAGCAGGCAAAAAAATGCAACCTTAGTTTGCAGTAGAAGTCTTAAGAGTTAATGGTTTGTTTCATTTTTCATTCGGGTCTGTTGCCATTCGTAAAAATGTAACATATTATTTTTTCATATTTATACTATTTGTTATTAATTAGCAAACTAACTGCTTAATAGCAGTAGATGCAATTCTTAAGAATATTATTTTTTTACTTTTTGGGTCGATTTAAAATAAAAATGCATTTAATTCATGATAATATATCTAATTAAAAACATTGAATCTTTTTTTGCTCCTGAAGAAGAGGGACCTGTGTCCGACCATCATCAAAATCGATTGAGTTACTCAAAATACAAACTATAATTTTAAATGATTGACTAAAATGGAAAAAAAAAGCTGTTTGGCGGCATTTTTCGGATACTTGGCCAATTTTCATTATCTATTTTGATCTTATTTGACGACTTTACTCCAGTTGCAAAAAATTATTCTGCAATACTCTGATGATATTAATCGAATTCTTGATTCCAATAAGCGATATATTTCTCTTGTTTTCTTACCTAAACGGGCGCGAATTCGGCAATTCGATTACATCCGAATAATAACATTAACCGCGATCGCATTAAGCGGAGCCTACTGTAGATGCTATGCGTTATAAATTGGCAATTATTGGACTCCATTTCAGACTTATTAAATAGCAAATGGTAGTTGAGCGAATTTTCTTATTAGACGTATGTATATTTATTTCTTTTTTATTGTGTTGACATGTATCTTTTCACAGAAGTTGAATTTGCCTATTAAACGGCTAATGGATAAATAACATAAATATGTGATTTATGTAACTGTTAAGATTTAATGAATTCGCAACAGTTTGCGACATTTGACACAACTCCAACTTTTATGAAGTGTCTCGATATACCGTTTTTACCGATCACACTAGTGCTGTCTAAAACAACATATGAATTACTTATTATCGAAATAAGGTGTTCGTTCCTGACCGTCTGCGATCTGACTGCTCGAAAAAGAAAACTGGACTGTACGAAGTTTGTAGAGTCATAGACAGACAAAGAATATTTACTTTCTTTACCAAAAAAATGGTGTATTTATTGCTTGTATAAATTAAAAAATAATTTTGCGTCTCGGATGTACTTGTAAATAGTCATTTCTTTCTTTAATTTAATATCTGGGGTATTCGTGCTATTTGTTTCAACGTTAATTAGATTAAATTTTTGTAAAATGACGGTGTCGAGGAGGCGTTGGCTCAGTTCATGCTTAAGAAAAGGCGATTTGTTGCATAATGTGATAAGCATACACGAAAACAAAACTGTATTTCTTTCCATATCTGTACAATGGTTCTGACAGAAGCCCACGCGACAAAAGCCCACAAAAAAATCCCCACTGTGATACTGTCTGCAAAGAATCTATAGGGATACTATAGATTCTTTGCTGTCTGTCTACGAGAAGAACAGCCCCATCACAGTGTCTGGCGGTTGGTGGTCGCTATAGCAACAGGGCTAGTATATTTCAACCAAGGGTTGCCAATTCATCTTTAAATGCACCAAGATGGCAAACTGAAAAGTAAATCTTCAAGACACCCCTACGGAAAATGGGTAAAGTCTGTTTTCTACGGCAGCAGACAGCTGAAGAACTAGCGTGAGCGTTTCTTATGATAGACAAATTGTAATTGCCCACGCGACAAACGCCCACACCGATGAAAGCGCACACTGATAAAAGCCCACAATGATAAAAATTCACACTGATAAAAGCTCACATAATCAAAAGGACGCATGATTTTTGTCCTATAAAATGTATACTTTAATTATAATTACAGTAAATGGCGTATTCAAATCTGAATTTTTAATGTCTCAAAAATGTGTCTGTTTTATATTTTTTCTAAATAATAAGTGTTTAACGTCTTTTTCTTCATCTAGATGAAATAATATTTAAGATATAATATCAGCATAAAACCCACAAAACAAATGCTCTTTTGTAATTCTGAAAACGAATGCCTTCAGTTTATTTGCACAAAACATATTTTCTTCACACTGTATCTGTAAGGTTATTTTCCCCGCCTTCTTCGCATACCTTCATGGTGCAGTGGTCAGCACGCTCGACGCGTAACCGAGAGGTCCGTGGTTCGATTCCAGGTGAAGGCATTGCTCATTTTTCATTCTTCTGTTTCAAAAAATCCTATTGACTCTACATATCTTTTGCTATATGTTTACTCTAAACTTAATTTATTAGCTTTATCGATTTGAATGCTGATCTGTGATATGTGCTTCCAGTTAGAGTTTTCCAGAATAATGTGAAGACAGTTAGCTATAAGAATGGGATAGTTTTGATAAAATAAAAATTTAACCTGTAGCTTCCATACAGAAAAATAACGCATAAAAGCACCAAATCCTCTTTCTAGTCGATGGCGCTACACAAGACAAATACCATTAATTCTTTACATAATCTAATAGCAGTAAGATTGTTAAGTAAAGCAGTCATTTCTCATAATATATAAGTATTCAATTTGTTTCATTGCGAAATACTTCACTTTTATTACCACGAGTATGGTGTTCAAACGAAATTTTGATTTTTTGACAACCACTTGCATTAGAGCAGGAAGTGTTTTTCGCAGTGCAAATAAAAAACGTTTTCGAATACTTGGTATGCCGAATCACATTATACTTAATCAGCTGTGTCAGTTTAATTGATTGGCCTTTCCAGGAATTTTTCGTTTTTAGGTCGACTTTTGTATTCAAAGATTTCATCAAAATTTATTTATGTGGGAAAAAAAAATAAATGAATAAAATTGTGCTACTAAAATATCTGCCTTTGAACTCCAGGCGCACAAAAGCAGGTTTTTAATTTAAAAAAAAAAAATGCGCATCAAAGATTCCCAGAATCTTTTTATTTACAAGTATATTCTTCCAGGCAAATCGAAAAAATTCAGCATTCTAATATATAAATTTAAGGAAAGCTTCATATTTGTAAGAAATTATAGTTATATTTTAAATTAGTTGAAATGTTAGGTTTATAATGTTAGTGCATGAGTTTTTTTATATTAAAATCGATATTTTTGTGTATTGTGTGTTATTATTAGAACACAGCCAGTTAATGCTCAAAAGACCATTATTTACCAAATGAGTGAAAGTATCTAATGGGGAAAAAAAATTAATAATAATAAAAAATCTGAAAGCTTTCAAGTTTTATATTACGCCCAAAGAGGCCTTTTTTTTATTTGCACACACATATATGTTTCGAGAGTGTTTGGGCTAACATCCCTTTGAGCTAAAAATATTTGAAAACAGCATATCTTTAGAATTTCCGATAGACAATCTCTCGCGCTGGAGATCTTTTATTTTTTCACCCCTACGGTGTTGCCAATACTCGCTTTGAAAGCGTTGAGCTTGTTTATCAAAAATTCGGTTTTACAAAATGTGAAATAGATAATAGAACAAATTCAAAATTCAGGCTTCTAGATACCCATGTTCAGGTAGAGGACTACGTTATTCGGAATTTTATAGCTCTAGGTACTTTTGTTTTTTTACAGTGCGAGAAACCTGCATACATTCATGCAGATTGTTCATTATTTTAGTTCTTTAAATATAATACAGACGACAATATTTGGTGGCAACAATTTGAAAAGTGATACACCTGTCATAGGAAAGAGTCTGGCGTCTCAAATGTGAAGCCAAAGAAATCTCAGAAACGTTACGTCAGGACTTATCACAGCGTACGAAACATTTTCCTACATAAAATTACTGTGATTTGAAAGTGAGTATCAACTTCCGCAGGCTCAAAAAAGTGTTTTTAGGCAAAATACTATTCAAACTTCCACTGATCTTCCAGGTTTTACCATGTATATACATTTGTATTTTAGTTATCATTTACACATTTTCATGCACCTAGATTTTATTAAATTTGAAAGAGTTATTTTCAGTCCTTGTGAATTTTCTATGTACTGAGTATTAAAATTAGAACCGGAGACTTATGGACGTTCAGTGATGGATAGTTAACATGTAGACAACGCCGATTAGAAAGTAAGTAGCATCTGGCGATTGAGGCGAAGCTAAGCCAAGTACTTACTTTACGTAAAATGGAGAATTTGAATTTAGTAAGTAGCATCTGGTGGGTATCTGGTTTAGTAAGTAGCATCTGGCGATTGAGGCGAAGCTAAGCCAAGTACTTACTTTACGTAAAATGGAGAATTTGAATTTAGTAAGTAGCATCTGGTAATTTAGTAACTAGCATCATTAATTAGCGGCCGTTACGAGTTGTGGAGTTCTCTTCGTTGGTAGAAAGTGCTGATTCGTCCGAGCCAGTCACGTGAGAGGTCACCCTCCCAAGTACTGACCTGGAGAGGAACCGCTTGAAAAATTAGAATTCATGTAAAGTCACCGTTTGACACCTGGTATTCCTGTGAGAGCTTACAAGCGCCTGGCCCCAGCCACCACCCATGTTCTTATTGGTTGCCGTTTATGACGTCAGGTTGAAGAGATTTTATTATCTGTTTCGTTTACGTTAGGTGAACTTATACTGCTTTGGTGTTGGTTATGTATAAATGTGAATTTGTGAAGCTGAGGCTCAAGCTTTTGGCGCGCAAAAATGCCGCGGGGAATTCATTTCGTCACTATATGACATCACAAGTCGTGTCCAATAAGAGCTTGGGGTGGTGGCTGGGGCCAGGCGCTTGTTGAGAGCTTTGCTTAATCCTCAGTTTCTGCGAATTTCATCATTGCTAGGGTAGCTTGGTATCCTGCGATAAACTCTTCTGCTGCGTTTCTCGCAGATCGTATCTTCTCGATGTGCGTGAGGATCATCTGTAGGCAACTTTGTATCTTCTGATCCTGTAGCCAGTTCACTACTTCTGCAGTTTCTTCTGGAATGGGCTGTAGTTTTTTTTTTTTTTTTCCACACGGGAGGTGTAGAAGTTTTTCGGAGCTACTACTACTACTCGCCGCTGAGCAGGCTCCCGACCAAGGTTATTCTCCATACGGGATTCCCACCTACTCATCGGAGTTGATCTACTTCAGGCCAAACCCCAAACAAGGGCTGGGATGACAGTACACACAGCATTATAGTACTAATAATAATAATAAAAACATGAGCAAACAAGACTCTTGGAGAAGTGCAATTGTTCAGCAAAGAGACGTTATTAAGGTGTTATACTACTAATAAACAGAGTAATGCAATACATAAAGTGGAGACAGGGTATGTTCTAGGTAATACAAATGCACATTATTGTGGACAATAAAAATACACAATACCGTAGACAACAAAAATGCACATTTCAATTCCTGATTACTTCTGGGTTACATAAAATACATGTTGAAATTAGGAATGAGAAGATACCACTAGTGAAATGACATGAGCATATAAGGCTCTTAAAGAAAGAACATGTTTTCAAAGTAGAAACATCATTGTGGTTTGTATTACAATTAACCATAGTATTCTATAGCATAAGCACATAAGGTGAAGGCACATTACTTGTAGACAACGATGTACATCTTGATAAAAATGCAGCTGTATTTTTAGCAGTTTTTTCTGTTTTTGTGAATTGCAGAAAATTTTCTGGAGTAGGGGGTTTGGATCTTCGTCTTCTGTGGGAGTGGCTTTCTGTCAGATCTCTTTTTGTAAGCGGGGCGAAAATCTCTAGCAATTATTTTTTAATATATAGTGTTTGCCATAATAATTGCGTTTGAAATCATGTTTTCTTATTAAATTATTGCGTATTATTTCAAATTTGTATTTCTTTATTGTGAGAGTTTAGATTTTCATCAGGTATTGATGTAAAGATCTGTCTCTTCTGTTTCACATAAACTAAATTAGATCCAATCTTTCACAAAGACCAAAAATTGAAATTTATAAGTAATAAATTTCAAATAATCCTATAAATGCAATAAAGAATTTAATACACGTTAAAACCAAAACCTTCAAACGAGCAATACCCCAATTCAAAAAATCAATGAAATTTAAAGAAAAAAGAACATAATAAAAAAGGAAATCAATCAATTTCAATGCCACTTCATCAGGAG
>KK121265.1:245147-257129 GCA_000611955.2 Stegodyphus mimosarum | reverse complement strand
ATTTATTTTACAATGCAATCACGTAGTAAGCACTATGGCTTATAAATTTAAACTGCTAGCTGGTCAGGCGAAAGTTGAGCAGCGTGACCGTGATCTGAGGCAAAGC
Source organism: Stegodyphus mimosarum (assembly GCA_000611955.2). NCBI lineage: Eukaryota > Metazoa > Arthropoda > Arachnida > Araneae > Eresidae > Stegodyphus > Stegodyphus mimosarum. Next base: position 257,023 of record KK121265.1, on the reverse strand, counting down.
TCTCACACACCGAGAGGTTTCTACCTCTGGCTTAAATAGTGCTTGGCTGAACTTCAAAAATTAGCATAAGCTAAAAACGCGCGCTTCTTCTGACAGGAAGTTGAAGCAGAGAGGAGATAGAAAAGATTTAAATTAAAATAAACTTGGTTAGTTTAACTAAAACCTTACACAGTGTTGCCATTGCTCGCTTTGAAATCATTTAGTTTGTTAATCAGAAATTCGTTGAAATGTTACAAAACATAAAATCGATAATAAAGCAAATTTCAAATTCAAAATTAGGGCTTTTTTTTAACATTTTGTGTTACCTTTATTTATTAAATATCATGTTCTTCACATATAATTCAGTTCAAGAGTAATATCGCAGAATAATTTTAAATTGAGCGTAGATACGCTCAATACACAGTCTCACGGGCTGGAGATAAAAATGTTTTTTCTGTACAAAGTTGCCATTGCTTGCATTGAAATCCTTGAGTTTGTTAATCAAAAATTCGTTAAAGGTTTAGGAAATATGAAATCGATAATAAGACAAATTTCAAATTTGGGCTTCCAGATGCCCATATTCGCAGTAGGATTAAATCATTCAAAATTTGATCGCTCTATGTACCGTTATTTTATCACAATGCGAGAAACATACATACATTTATGCAGATTACTCATTATTTAATTTCTTCAAATATAATACAGGGCAATAATATTTGAGAGCAACAATTTGAAAAGTGAAACGGACATTCAGAGTGATTCGACGCAAGATCGCAAAACGAAAACAATAATCCTTCACGGACAAAGCCCCTTTGGACTAAAATTAAAAATAAAAACCTATGAACCCTTTAAAACATCCTTCTTTATCCTTCTCTTTTGGAACTTACAGATAAAAAATTCATGCTTTGAAAAGTATTATTGGGTATATAGACTACTCCAGATTTTTTTAAAAGACTGTTAATGAATTTTATGGGAATTTCATTCGTTTTTAAAATTTTGGGGAGAATTAGAATTTCTTCTTTTTGTGTTTCTATTTCAGTGCAAACTTTTTTAATTCTGCTAATTTAGTTAATAATAGCATTTGCAATAACTCTTTAGATATGTTGGAGTTCCAATTTATGAGTTTAATAGTAGAAAAATTTAAATCTTTTCTTTTATCAAAAAGTTTCATTTAAAACTATGAATACTTGGATCAAGATAAACTATTTCTCTTTGGTTTTTATTGGTTTTATTTAGGCAGTTCGGGTACATGTTGCTATTTTCGATGAGATTATAATTGTTGAAAGAAATAATGTCATCAATATATGTATAAGTATGTTCAAATTTACTGAAATTGTCATCAGAAAGGCTCTCTAAGAATTTGAATTCTTTAAAAAATAGAAATAAGTTACCAAGATGAGTTGAATATGAACTGGAATTCCTTGTGTTTGCAGGTAAAGAAATTTTGAATGTTTAATATAGTATTGTATAGCGAAAAATGTAGAAATTCTTTCCATTGTTGTAAATCCAGTATAATAAGCATTTCAGAAAAACATTTTGGCGTTTCTAAAAGACTTTCGTATATTTCTTTGAGTGGTAGAGCGTGCAGAGGTTTTCAAAATCGTAACATTTAATATTTTATAAATTTTTAAGATTTTTAACTTCTTCAATGGTTTTCAAGTTGTCGTATATAATCCAGCAGAAGTTTTTATCAGCTTAACTTGTTCAAAAACTTTAATACAAATAGTTTTAAGTAGATCTGTAAAAATATTATCAAAATTCTTCTTGAGGTTTCTAGAACTATTGGCTATAAATCTAATTTTGACAGGATTTTTGCGAAATTTTGTAAGACATAAAGATTAGCAAATCTGTTATTTGTTGTGAAAAGAGAAATTTTTCATTTTTTGTGTAAAGCAGAAATTTTGTTAATAACAGTTCTTTTTTTATTTTTGCAGGTAGAAGTTTTCAATTCATTTTGAATTATAGAATTTTTTTCATAAAATACTGAAATTATTGTTTGCTTTATCAATTTTGGTTATGGTAAATTGCTTTTTTAATCGTGAAAACTTCAGAAGTAAATTTTTCCAGTTATTAATTCCTTTAAATCCTTGAATTTTTTTCAATTTTCTTTTTGCTTTGAGTAATAATCTCATTCTTTCGTTCTTTAAATAGATGTGAAGACAAACCTAATTGAGAACTTACTTTCAAGATATGCAAATGTAATTTTTTAATGAATTTAATAGGTCTAAACTTCGTTCCTTCTTTCATAAGCAGTCTAATTTCTTGATTTTGAATAATGTCCAGATTTCTTGTTATAATATATTTGTGCTCTTTGTCAACAAATATGGCATAAATGTATATATATATATATATATATATATATTAGGCTAGTTTCGGTTTGAATGCATTTGGCTAGTTAGCATACTCTGAAAATTATTATTGGCTGAAGGTTCATATAAGTTGTTTAACATTATATAAAAGTCTGTCTTGTGCAACGATATCAGCCACACGCTCATGGTGATGAAAATAAATAAAACATACAACTTAAACTTGGAAGAGTAGTCAGAGACTGCACGATTCAATATTTACTAGCTGCCTCAGTAACTCTACCGGAGCGTCAAACCAAAGTGTCGGTAACGATAGAAAGCAAAGTCGAATAATTACAACTATCAGAGCTGGCAGGTAACTAACACGTAGCGTACATGCGAAGCCAGAAACACTCTCTGTCTTAAAAGCCAAAAGCCTCAGTTTACGTACTGGCTACTCATTTGCATTCTGCTTAGTAAAACCTAAACGAGAACTTAAGAGTAAAGATTAAAATCGTAATAACTGGTTAATTTAAAATAATAATCTTGAACAGGAAAAGCTAATAATTAATGACTATTTTAAGAGCACAGAGGGGAAACGCTCAAATTAAAAGAAAAAATTAAGTGCTGCTGCTAATTTAATTCGTAGTTTTGATTAGCATATTTTTTTATTTTTTGTCTTACACACATATGCATATATATATATGTGTGTGTGTGTGTGTGTGTGTGTGTGTGTTCATAATGAAAGTAATTAAAAGTAAATTAATAAGCCCAAGACTTGTGCTAAAGCTGCAAAGTAATAAAGCAATAATTCACTATAAATTATAAAAAGAATACTCTCCATATTACACCTCCAAGCAACGGAAATTCACTTTAAAATCCCTATTTGCTTCAATCTCTTAATACGTACTTACATTCCAGTCATTTGGTTTTTAAAATTTTAAGCCAAGTTGGTTAATTTTTGCTTACTAGTTTGTTTTTTTAATTTTCTTTTTTACTAAAGTTTTTAACTTTAATTTTATGGATTATTACTTTTAATCTTCTTATGATTATTTAAAATTTGTTCTTGAATCTACTTTTGTTTTTACTTTTGTATTTGAAATGAAAAGAGAGTGTAGGGGATATGTCTTCTAAAGTAAGCGTCTCGTTCAGATTAATTGTGATCTTAGTGAAAACATTTTGATCTTAAAGATTATTTGCTTTTTAAGAGGATTCTTTTGATTTAGTGACTAATATCTTTATTTTGATTGAGTATCAATTAGTGATTTGAATCTAGCAAATAATTTGACGCTTACTTGGAAGTAGGATGAAACACTCTCTCTTATTTTAGTTACTGTTAATTGATGGTAGATTGGTTTATCCCCTTGATAAGTCGATTAATCTGCTATCAATAACAATAACTGGTTTTTCAATACTTAAAAAGTTTACTTTTGATTTTGGCATTTTTGCGATTTAGTTTTTCCTTAACTGTGTTTAAAGCAAGAAGGACTGAAAATTCTATAATTTTTTTTAATTCTGAAAAATACCTTTTCAATAACGTTTTTAAATTGATTATATATGTATATATATATATATATATATATATGTTTTCAATTCAGGCATATTCCGTATGCTTCCTTCGTAGACACGATCTTCAGGAATCCTTACAACCAAAAGTCACATGAATTCAAGTCCGATAAACGAGGAGGCCAATCATTCGGATAACTTCTCGAAATTACCCGATAATCTCCTAAGGGGGCACGAAGCAGCGATTTCACTGGGCCGGCAATGTGAGATGTACACTTACATGAAGGCAGGAATGAATTGCTGATGAAGAAGTGCTCAGTAACGGGCATCCGTGATAGAACATCTTTGGCCTTGAGGAGTGTTCTGCTCAGAGAAAAAGGGACCAAGCATGAAATCAGCAGTAAAACGCAATATGCAGTCTACGAGAAGAACAGCTCCCTCCACACTGCCTGCGGGTGGCGGCCGCTATAGCAACAGGGCTAGTATATTTCAAACAGGGGCGAACCAAGGGTCGCTAATTCATCTTCAAATGCGCCAGGATGGCAAACTGAAAAGTAAATCTTCAAGACACCCTCACGGAAAATGGGTCAGAGCTCGTTTCTACGTCAACAGACATCTGCAGACTAACTGGCGAGAGCTTTTTCTTATGATAGACAGACTGTAATGTAATGAGGACGCAAAGACCGTTTATGCTCAGCATTAGGACTTGCATGCCCCATATTTTACTGTTTTGAGTATTACCTGCTCCGCCCAAGGTAATATGCGACACGTTGGACCACAAAAGCTTTTACGGCCATTTCCATGGACAACAGCTATTCTGGCCAAAAGAAGACTAGCAAAAGCAGCGCATTAGTCCGAGTCTGCAGGATGCAGCTCTTGCAAAACTTGGATCTTGTATGGATACCACTTATAAAGGCTATGTTTCTTTGGTAAAACTATAAAAGGACTATTGAAGAGTTATTTCTGGCCCTGTGAAACACAACAGAAATCAGAAGAAGGTGTATAATACCCTTTTATTTGAATACAACTTAACAAATGACCCAACTTGGGTTACAATAAACCAAGCACTCTTGGCTTAATATAAATACGTAGCAAATAAAAATTTCAAGGTGTGGTAGATTAGTCTAACGGCTCACAGAATACTTTAACGCACAGAAGGGCCCTGGTTTCTAGTAAATCGGCGATACAAAACCAAATGGCTAGAAACACTCAACCCCAGTAGCTCAAGTCGCTAATAATTACAGCACAACAGGGTCTGGAATAGGCAGACACGCTCTAAAACCAACTTCCGAAACTTTTGCTTAAATAGCACTTCATTCTACGTTAATCTGAATAAGCATTCGCTGGCTCATTTATTTTCTGACATGAAAAGCGTGGGTGAAAAGAGAGTAACAGGAAAGGTTTTCAACTTAAAATGAACTGTTAGTTAAAATAAATAGATAAACCTCACACACTGTACAATGGATCGCAGAACGTTTCGTTCTGTCGACTAAATCAGAGAGAAATCACGTGACACCGCTCTAGCATTTGCCTAAGAATACTGGGAGTGGACGCTCTTTCGACCACGATAAGAGCGACTACTTCCACAGTTTCATTGAAATTTGCTTTTCCATCTTCTTTCTCGCCAGCCCCTAGTAATCATCTTTTTCAACCACTTCATCGACATCGTGGAAGTAGGAAATAAGGGATTTATTTTTACCTCCATGCTCGACGTAAGCCACTCGATATGCACTTAGAAACCAGAATTTTTAATTTTGAATTTGTTTTGTTATCTATTTCATATTTTGTAAAACTTCAAGGAATTTTTGATTAACAGAATCAACGATTTAAAAGCAAGAAATGATGCAAACGCTGTTCGAAATAAAATATTTTTATTTCCAGCGAATGAGACTTTCCGTTCGGAAGAATGTAAGAAATGTAAGATCTTTCAGTTTTAATTAACGAACTTGGCTGTTTGAAAGCGATGGGTTGCCCGGCCGAAAATAAAGCACTTTATCTTCCACGCGCTATCGTGTTGCCATTCAGTAACGCCTAACACATTTTCAAATTTAATCCGGAAGGTTATTGAATGAAAAACTAAGCGATTTAAAAGCAATAAATACTTTTCTTAAGAATATTTGTTCTATTTTATAATGTGACTGATTTAAATAAACATATATTAAAATCATGAGATGTCTAATTAAAAATATTCATAAAAAATTCAGCATCGTGAAGCAAACTCCTTAGCGAGGCTGCCGAGACACCCATTTGAAAGTCTTAATCTTGGCGAACACTCGCCAACTTGCACAAAATTACAGGCGCCTTTTTAAGGCGAAATTGCTCGCCAAAGCACAAGGGTACCATGCATAAAGGCACACGTGTGCTGATGATCCTTATGAAGTTTGGTATAATGAAGAAGGCAATTCTCAACCAAGACCTCGGGGACGCATAATTGGGCACATTGGTGTTGCAACCGAAGGAAGATCTTTCTAGAACGGACCAGTTGACTTCCAGTGGTATTTTCGATTGTCATGTGATCTTTGCCGCACTTAAAGCAAATGATCCTTACCAAGACTGCCATCTTGGCGAAGAATTGCGTACAATAGCCAATGCTCCCTGGTTTATAAAGAACTAATAAGCTTCCGTTTCTGTAACGACTCGAATAACGCTTTACATTAAACTGTTCAACTAAAGAATCCTTGTTTTCAATCCCCAGTGATCTACCTCGAATAATTTTTGATTTGATAATATTCATATTAGCTCGTCAAGCGCACGGACAAAATTAAACATTTTTGACCCCTCTGTGTTGATATTAACTCTTCGAGCATGCGGAGAGAATTAAATATTCTTTGATTGCTCAATAATCTCTCTCATATTGTTTTTGGTTACTCCCATTTTCGAAAACATTACATTGATTAAACGATTACATTGGTACGTCCACGCCAACACAGCTTCTTCTGTTCACCCTTCCTTTTTCGTCCCCATTTTTCCCTCTCTTCGCCTTCCTGAATCATACTAACCAAGATGTTGATGTCACTGCTAAAGCTGGAAATAATGACGGGTATTTTCATCATCCGCGTACATTCATCAATTTACATCCCAAATATAAATAATAAACGGAATATGAAAAAGCGATGCATTGTAAACGTATACATTGATTGCGTCTATGGCACGCACCTTTTCTAATGTAAGATAGCACATTACACAACGGGTTAGAAATCGAAACCTTAAACGAAAAAATACATTTCCAAAACTGTTCACAAATTTTTACTTCCTTGTGCAAAGTAACAAGGAAGTATTGTAATCACAAAAAATTTCGGGTACCATATTTCAACGAAAATATCTATTTTGACCGTTATCAAATGCAATTTAACGATGTTTTTGAGTGACATCCGTAAGTAAGGATAGAATAAAGTACTCTTTTCGTCCCAAATAATTATAAAACTGTTTTAAAATGGATTCCGAAGAGATTTTTTTCGTGGCGTCTGTGCGTACGTATGTATGCATGCATCTCGTATAACTGAAAAACGAGTAACCTCAGAACGTTGAAATTTTGTATATAGGTCTGCTATAACATGTAGATCTGAACCTCGCATTTTGGATGCGATCGGCCGCACTAAGAGTATATAAATATATGTATATATCTATGCACACTGTTACTCGGCTCACTGAGCTCAGTTTCTTTATTCTTATAAAATTGTACATTGTGCATTTTTTGCTTTAAAAATGATTGAATTATGTTGTTCTTATCTTTCGGTTAAGATTTTTATGCCCTTAGTTAACCTGCGTGCAATAATTGTGGAATTCTCAACAATTTAAAAGTTTTTTTAAGTGCGGCTAAGCCTAATCTTTGGTTATGATAGCGGACATATTTGTTTACATTTTTAGCTTAGCAGAATAGTGGATTTGTTGCCAATCTAGAGAAACTAAGTTTCGCATCAACAAAGTAACGTCTTCTTTTTTTTATTGCGAATTAAATTATTCGTGATTCATTCTAGAATTATCATTTAAGTTATTAGCTGGTTTTTGCGTAAAAATTGTAGTTTTAATTGTGAAAATTGCTTTTTTAATTGTTTTAAGTGTACTTGGTACTTTATGATTTGTTTTATATATTTCAATTTTTAATGAAAATATTTTGAATTTTTATGTATTTCTGCCTTACCGCGAAGTGAGTAATTAATTAGTAATATTCAGCTAATGTATTAGTAATATATTAGCTGAATCGTCTGCGAAAAACTGTTTCTTTTTTATTTGTTTAATTTCTTTTATACATCGTTTCAGATTTATTATAGTATTTGAATAGAACTTGTGGTAATTCTTCGGATGCTATAATTTTTGCTCACTCTAATTTATAAAATGGATGAGATGTAACGCTGTTAAGTAAACCTAGCGCCGAAGTGTGGCTGTGGTAAATAATACAGTGAACTTTAAAAATTGTATTTATTCTATTGTGGTTCACGCGCTATCGACGAAGTAGATTTAATTCAAAATTCGTTAACTGTTCATTCAATATGTTTATATGAAATGCAGGAAAACTGCGTATAATTTAATATTCTGTACAAGAAAGTCATGTGGTGTACACATCAGATTTTTCTATAATATTAAACATCATCAAAACACTAATTTCAATTCAAAATCAAGAACTGTGATCCCGAGAAAAGACAATACTCTTCTGTAGTAACAATTTTAAGCCGGCATTTCGCACGGAGAAAAACTGAAATGTTTTTGACGCTATATATTTTTATTATATCTGACTCTTGGTGGGCTACCTGCACCGGAGTAGAGGGAACGGAACTTTAAAATAGTATTTGTTCTTATTATTTAAAAAGAATATCTGGCTTTCTAAATGTTAAACTAATTAGTTTGATAATTTCAATTCACCAGGCAATTTCTGCCAACCACACCAAAAGAAAGCGATAAGTAGCCAACTTCAGAAGACCGTACGAGATCATGGCGCCGCGCAACAATCGAATCTGCCAAGTAATAGTCGGACATAGTTGATATCCAGGTAGAGAAAAGGGTGGAATAAACACCGTCCGCCACTCCCAGGTGGTCCCTTTCCGTAGGCACCTTCACCCAAGCGACACTCTCAAGAACAGTAAAGCAGACATTCCAGACAGCAGATTAGAAAAAGGAAAAGGATTTCTCGATGACAGCTCAATAAGACCCGGCTCATTTGTTTCTTAGAAGGGCCACACTGGTGGCCTTTCGATGAGTTGTTTCAAAATAAATGGATTTTGCAAGGAATGTGCTAGATGTTGCAAACTGGGCAACCCACCACGATCTTTATCTTTTCGATGCTCTTTAAAAGAGCAGTGGCGTAATTAGGAGGCAGCCCGCCCCGAATGACACATTTCTGGAGTCTGCGTTTCTTTCTTGAAACATAATTAGTCATATAGATCGTCAGGGCCCTTAAAGTAATAATGAGTGCTCTGCATAAAGTATTCAAAGAAACCACTGCGAGATTTCGACAGCTATGTACTCTTATTATACGTTTTTTATTCCTACGAAACTTTTGAATGAAAACGACGAATATTATTATTAAAATGTTGCGATCGCTATCATATTGATAACACAGAATTCCTCGTTAAGAGAAGTATTTCAGTGTTTCATTTTCATTATTACATTATTACCGGGTAAAACGAAAATAGAAACGTAAACTTTCGAATTTTTTCAGTTCGTTCTATATTACAATCTCCAGATCAAAGTTCCAAATATTGTAATACTATAAGGTATTTCTTCCGCATTCTTAGCATGCCTTCGTGGTGTCAGCACACTCGGCGCGTATTCGAGAGGTCTGTGTTTCGAGTCTCGGCGAGAGCATCGCGCAATTTTCATCTCTCCTGCTTTCAAAAAATACCTGATCTCTCTAAAATACGATAGACTTATACTATAATACTATAGACTATTGCAAACTTTTCTCACAATTGCTATAAGTGCTGCTAGTTGTGAAAAGCGTTTTTTAAATAAAAAAAATAAAAAAATCATTTGAGGAGTTATAAATACTAACTATAAATGTTTATTTTGCATTTAAGAAAATCTTTCTCTAGTGTCTACTTTAAATCAAATGAAACAATCAGGTAAGATGTCAATGGCTTTGTGAGACAAATCTCGACGATGTCGGCGATCGTTTCGGCAACAACAACAAATAATAATAATAATAATTGAATTAAATTTTCTTCAAAAATACAGACAGAGTTTAAATTTCTTACTTGTATGTCATTTTGACATTGTTTTATTTATTTGTTTGCATGCATGTGAAAGCGGCGGCAAAATAAGGGACCGCTCCGGGCGACAGTAGCTGTAGCTACGCCACTGCAAAAGAAACGTAAATTATTAGCTGAAAATGTGACAGAAACTGATGAAACTTTATTCATGGGGAGTGTATAGAATAAGTAATTTAATATCGTCACAGTAGTTTTTATCCTAGCACCGTTATATAATACATCGTCATCAAGTTACTCATATTTAAGGAATAAATTGTAAGTTTTGGACTGCTTGGAATGGCAACAGTTCTCAGTATCATTATGTCCCATTTCGGGCTTTCCCAGTTCAGGCTTTCTGGAGATGGCAACAAAAAGGCTTTTTTTCTCCCTTCTGCAGGTTCTCTGGATGTGAACATCAATAATCGCATTGTTACGAATTTTGTATTTAGTTAGATGTTTTTAGTAGGGTTATAATCAAAATTGTTGTATTTCCCCGTGCAACGCAGCGCGAGACAAATTCTAAGAGAAAGCTATGTCGGAAAAATAAAAAAATACAGGAGCACGTGTATTTAACATTTAATAAATAGGTATCTCTTTAATTTGTATTGAAATTGAATAAATGTAATTGACCGCTATGCTAGTTGTAACCGTAATTTCATCCTTTTATTGTTTTCCAGAAATCTCGAGAAGCAGAAAATGCTAAAACTATCTCGCGCAGTCGGATGAAAACTATTTAAAGCCGGACACAGACATCTCAGCTCAGTTGTTTAGTTAGTTGCATAGTTACTGTTGTTACAATTTGTAGTTCCTCGTAAACTCAGATAAATCGGAGTTAGCTTTCTCTTTAGATATACGCTTTGCACTGCGTTGTATTTGAAAGCTTTTAGTAGTTTGAACTATAACTCCTCATCATACTGCGTGATATTGTGAACACTTGTACGAATATCTCTCAAGAAAATTCCAGAGTCTTGATATATTTCTTTTGATAAGAATAAAATTTATTAACCTATTATCGGACTTCCGCGTTCAATCAGATACCAACCCGTATGCACGCAACAGTATCACTCTGGACTTTCTATTTTTAATTTTTCGTTATAGTTGGTGGGAAGACACTGGAGGAGAGAAACATTGCAAGATAAAATTCGTTGTCACTCCGGAAGAAACTGCGAGCGACATAAAAAAAACCAAAAAAAAAGTATTCTTAAGATACACATAATGAGGTTTTTCTCTCATCTTCTTCGCATGCTTTCGTGGTGTAGACTCGTAACCGAGAGGTCCGTGGTTCGATTCCCGGGGAAGGCGTAGTTCATTTTTCATGTCGCCTGCTTCGAAATAACCTAATGTCTCAACACACATGCGGAACAATTATTTCAGCCGGGAAAGAAGATATCTCTTTTATTTGTAATACCGCATAGTTACTCCGTTCGGCAGACAGTTGTAAGAAATGCTTTTTCCTATGCATGGCTTAATATTCTCCTCTCGGATGAAGTCACATTTTTAAAAATGTCTAAAATAACGATTTTATTTGATTAAAAGCTGTGATAGCAGTGTGACTGACAGTTTTCACGATTTTTTGGAGCACTGTATCTTTAATATAGGTCTAATGCTTTTCTAATGCTAAAAATTTTCACGTTTCGCTTCCTAGATGCAGAATTCTCAAAACATTTAGGGTCGCGATTGTTCTTTAGCCCTGTTTCGAAATAGGAATAACACTGAACCCTAATGACATTTTTAAAACATCTTATTAGTCCAAAGGGATTTAGTCCCGAAGGACTATTACTTTCGTTTTGCGATTTTGCGTCGGAAACACAAAAACGGCGTATCACTTTTCAAATTGTTGCCACTAAATGTTATCGCTCTGCATTAAATTTTAAAAAATGAAAAATCTGCATAAATGTATGCATGTTATTATTATTGTGAT
>KK121265.1:221626-241368 GCA_000611955.2 Stegodyphus mimosarum | reverse complement strand
AGGAAAATTTTTTTTTTTTTTTTTTTTTTTTTTTTTTTTCCACTGGAGTATTTTATTATTTCACCTTCGTTTTCAATTCTTGAAGTGAAATGATATTCTCCTTACTTAAGGTACAAAAATTCTAATTAAAATTTACTTTGTTTTTTCCTTGCTTTGGGGAAGGGCTAGAATTTTCGGGTAAACTATTATAATTAAAATATATTGAAATGGTTCATCGGCTAATTCTGAATACAAAAAATCAAGGATTTTTGTAGAAGAGAAATTTCAGTTGGTTTCAAGGTTCCTTTCCCCAGATGAAGTGGCAGTGAAGTTGATTGAATTCCTCTTCTTTTGAGTTTTTTAAATTTCTTTAAATTTCATAAAATTTTTTAATTGAGGTATGCTTGTTTAAGGGTTTTATTTTTAAGAATTTAAAAAATTCTTTGTGGTATTTATAGGATTGTTTGAAATTTATTAATTATGAATTTCAGTTTTCGTCTTTGTGAAAAAGTAGTTTTAAATTTTTTACTTTATGTCTTTACTGACATTTTTTCAGCAGCTTAATGCTCGAAAATATTAGGTATGTTTATATTTTGTTTTCCTTTAAGAAAATGGTTTGTAACCATGTATATATACATACATTTATATACTTCTGGTGCAGCCGACTGCAACGAAAGTGGAAGGTGCACAACTACGTGTTATATCAGGTCTATATACAAAATTTCAACGTTCTGAGGCTACTTATTTTTGAGTTATGCGAGATACATACATATGTACGTACGTACGTACAGACGCTAGAAAAAAATTCTCTTCTGAATCCATTTTAAATCAGGTTTATAATTCTTTGGAAGAGAAAAAGAGTCCTTTATTCAGTCCTTACATATACGTACAGATGTTCAACAAAAACATTGTTAAATTGTATTTTATAGTGGTCAAAATGGATATTTCCGTTGAAATATGATATCCGAGATTTTCGGGATTACAATATTTCTTTTACTTCGTACAAGGAAGTTAATTACACAGTCATTAGGATTTTTTGGGAAAAGAATAATGAAAAATGAGCAATGCTCTCTCCGCGAATTTAACCACGGACCTCTCGGTCGATTCCCGGCGAAGGTGTTGCTCATTTTTCATGTCTCCTGCTTCGAAATAACCTAATGTCTCTACAGTGGCGCCCGAACTAAAAGGGTTGTGGATGATGACTCTCCACACCCAGGATTTGGCGATTGGGTCCCCGAAACCCCAGTCGCCCTTTAAAAGGGGGAGTATATAAGGTATTTCTCCCGCCTTCTTCGCATGCCTTCGTGGTGTAGTGGTCTGCATGCTCGACGCGTAACCGAGAGGTCCGTGGTTCGATTCCCGGCGAAGGCGTTGCTCATTTTTCATGTCTCCTGCTTCGAAATAACCTAATGTCTCTACAGTGGCGCCCGAACTAAAAGGGTTGTGGATGATGACTCTCCACACCCAGGATTTGGCGATTGGGTCCCCGAAACCCCAGTCGCCCTTTAAAAGGGGGAGTATATAAGGTATTTCTCCCGCCTTCTTCGCATGCCTTCGTGGTGTAAGTGGTCTGCATGCTCGACGCGTAACCGAGAGGTCCGTGGTTCGATTCCCGGCGAAGGTGTTGCTCATTTTTCATGTCTCCTGCTTCGAAATAACCTAATGTCTCTACAATCTTATATACTTCCCCTTTTAAAGGGGTATTAGAGGCCCCAATCGTCAAATCGTGGTGGTGGAAAATCATCATCCACCACCTTTTAGTTCGGGCCCCACTTGTAGGCATTAGGTTATTTCGGAAGCAGAAATGATGAAAAATGAGCAAAGCCTTCCCCGGAACCCTGGAATACGCGCCCAACGTGCTGACCACTACAGTACGAAGACATGCGAAGAAGACGGAAGATATACCTTATAATAATAATAAAAAAAAAAAAATCTGAAAGGTTTCAGATTTTAATTACGTCCAAAGGGGCGTTTATCTAACATTTTGTGTGTTACCTTTATTTGTTAAATACCATGTTCTTCGCACTTAAACCATAAAATTCAGTTCAACAGCAATATCGCAAAATAATTTTAAATTGAGCATATCTTTAGAAATTTCGGTACACGCTCTCACGCGCTGGAGATAAAAATGTTTTTCTGTACAACGTTGGTATTGCTGGCTTTGAAATCTTTGAGTTTGTTAATGAAAAATTCGTTAAAGTTTTAGAGAATATTGTTACGAATTTCACATTTATTTGGCTATTTATTTAGAACTGTAATTAAAATTCCTTTTTATTTTCCCGTGCAACGCACGCAGACGATTTTTGAAGAGAAAGCTACGTCAAAAAAAAAAAACATGCATACATTTATGCAGATTTTTCATTTTTTTAAATTTAATGCAGAGCGATAACATTTAGTGGCAACAATTTGAAAAGTGATACGCCGTTTTTGTGTTTCCGACGCAAAATCGCAAAACGAAAGTAATAGTCCTTCGGGACTAAATCCCTTTGGACTAATAATTTTTGGACAAATAACGAAATATAACTTTTAATGCGGTCTCTCTCGGTTTCTACACTTACATTTAGAAAAGTTTTATACTCCTTATGAAAAAAATAAAATTATAAGAAGTTCATTATTAAAAATTGACCGCGATATTTAACTTCAAAATCTGCAATTTTTGATATTATTTTCAACTTGGCTCGAGGGTTCGGTTAATTAACTTAGAGTAATTCGAGGAAATAAGTTTAAATTTAGTGTGACATAAAAAGAGGGGAAATTTAATAGACCGTACAAGGAAGTCATATAATGTCTAGATCAGATTTTTATTTATTTTAAAAAGAAATGAAAATATTTGTATTTGTATTCAGTTAATTAAGATTCATAAAATTAGGAATCTTCACAGTTTTTTGTATACATCAAAGACCTACGCAAATAAATATTTATGATTATGTAAAACAACACTAATTTCAGTTTTTTAGTTTATCTAAAATAATTAAAGCTTGGCATAATTGAATAAAATTAAATTTACTTCTTTACACTAAACTTTAGTGATAATCCACGGCTTTCGGACTTACCGATAATTCGCGACGAATCTATCCAAAGTTTGGATCCAATTCATGAAAGCGAAGAATATTAAACTTTATAGCGGCGCTCAAACAAAAGTGACAATCATGGCTCGAAAAAAAAAATTAAACGTTTAGTCTAGCCCAGTGTTTCCCAACCATTTTTGTGCACGTAAGTTTTTCTAAAATTCTTATGCCCCCGAACATATACATAATTTTTAATATTCAGAAATTGAATGTTCACCAAAGAAACTTGAATGATAGGTTTTAGGAAGAAATCCGTCGGAAATTATTGAACAGACCCAGTAAGTAAATTTTCGAAACATATAATCAAGAACTGAAGTTCAAGTATAAAATAATTTTAATGAAAGTTTTTTTCTATATTATTTTAATCATTAGTGATTATTTAAATTTAGTGAGATCCTTTCACTTGATGCAAAGCGATTTTATGCCAGGTTTCAGTTTAATTAACTTCAGTCTCAAGTCGCCTATGTTTGTTACAACTGGCCGATTTTTAGTCCAAAGGGACTTTGTTCCTGAAAGACTATTGTTTTCGTTTTGCGATTTTGTGTTGAATCACTATAAACGGCTGTATCACTTTTCAAATTGTTGCCACCAAAAGTTATTGCCTTGTATTATATTTAAAGAAATTGAATAATGGAGAATCTGCATAAATGCATGTATATTTCTCCAAATGTGATAAAACAACGGTACCTAGAGCCATCCAATTTTGAATAACGTACGTTTCCCCCCGAATATGCGCCTCTGGAAGCCCAAATTTGGAGTTTGTTTTATTGTCTATTTCATATTTTGTAAAACTTTAACGAATTTTTGATGAACAAACTCAACGATTTAAAAGCGAGCAATGGCAACGCTCTACGGGGAAAAAATAAACCTTTAAATTAAATAAACCTGCAGAATTCTAGTAAAACCTCGATTTCTCTCGATAGTTGTGGATGGCAACAGTAATTACGAGATATTTATTTATTAAATATTAAATGCATGTGCTCTCGTATTTTTAGTTTTCCGACGTAGCTAAATCGTTTGAGTTGCACGGAAAAATAAAACAGATTTAATTACAATTCTAAATAAATAGCCAAATAAATATAAAATCTTTAACAGGTTGTATTATGAGCAGCAAACAGAGAATTTAATATTATTATTTTTTAAATTTTTTCCTTTAAAGTCTGAAAGTAATTCAAACTGAATTTATGTTAATCAATAACGGATGCCAATTATGGTGGCATGTGTTGTTGCTGCAAGAATAACGATGATTCCTTTGGCTTTGTGATATTAGCATTTTTATTGGGATACATACTTCAGCACACGTTCACTAGTAACAGAATAACATCGGATGTATGTCACACGATATAAGGATTGTTATAGGTAGTAAGTACACATTAGCAAAAGGCATGAAAGTCGTAGTACAGCTATGCAGGCATCACAAGGCAGTAGAGAGGTGAATTCATGCTTCACCGACAGCAGCTAGGAACAGAGTGTGTAACCGGTCCAAATTTTCCTCTATTGGACAAGCGGGAGAAAGCTGGTAGCGCCCTCTTTTGGGTCAGTAGATAAATA
The DNA here is from genome assembly GCA_000611955.2 of Stegodyphus mimosarum. NCBI lineage: Eukaryota > Metazoa > Arthropoda > Arachnida > Araneae > Eresidae > Stegodyphus > Stegodyphus mimosarum. The sequence goes on along the minus strand of KK121265.1, from coordinate 236,770 downwards.
ATAATAAAGAATAAAAATAATAAAGAGTTCTCCACAAATTAATATGAGCATTATGTTTCAAATTCAAATGTGTCTCAAGACGACCTCATTTCGTTGATACATTGTTGGCATAAAAGACAAAAAGTTGACCGTTTTTTGTGGACAGAGGTTATGAAGACGGATTGCTCCCTTGCTTGCATTACTCATTTCACTATGGGCTTAGACAATAAACGTAAAATCAATTAAAAACTAAAACAATAGCATGATGTAGAGGAAACAGATGTGTATTTAAATATTTATATCACATTTGAATTTACATACCATTTATATATCGCCATACGGTTGACTTAAATCTTAACTCTGGAAGAATCAATTTTCGAATTGGCCCCTTAACAATCGAATTTCCCCCTTGTGGGGCATGGGCCCTGCGCTGGAAAACACTTGTCTAGCCCCTGAACATTTCAGGCTCCATCGGCACGTAACATGGAAGGATTGCAGATACGATGGGCTCTTTAATGAAACTGTCAATTACCTTCGGGTCTAGAAAGTACGTAATGAACTTTTTGGATTCGCACTTCTTGCTTTACCCAGTTGAGGAAATACAGAAGGTCACCGTAGCAGCCGCTGCACTTGGAGGACAGGCACTGAGCTGGTAAGAATATTTTGAAAGTGAATTATTTTACTGCATTTTAGACATTATTTTAATGCACAAATAAATTGTGGATTTATTGTCGTGATAAATGGGAGTGATCGATTCTTTTTTTGCTGGGGGAGGACCTTTTTATATAATCCTTGCTAAGGAAACTGAAGTAATACAATGTAACAATCTAAAAAACATTCTTGCGACCATATTTAATCGGAAAAATTGGAAAGACCTTATTTTATTCCTAAACAATTATCTTTAGTTTGACCTTTCCCTCTTGATTTCAATTTCCAACCGCAATGTAAATTTGGACAACATAGTTTGCAAAATCTAAGTAAGCACAGAAGCAGTATTTAAGCAGCAGTTTCAAGAGTTCATGAAGAGTTTTTATTGTGATTTTACATTTTTATTTTCTGTTCGAGTTATTTAACCAAAAGTGGCGGTAAATGTGAGCACCGAGTGAGTGCAACCTTTGTCTAGTTCAAATAAAAAGGATATTTAAACATTTTCTGCTGTATTTGTTCTGCGAAGACATAGCGAGAATTCGCTACGCAGTCTTTTTACGTAGAATCTCCCCTTGGGTGATCCCGAAAAAACCACGAAGACTCTTACAATATTACCGCCAGAATATATGATTATAAGTTTATAAATGCACTGCAAGTCTGTAAAGACGACATTAAGGAAAATATGATCATTCCAGAATTTGAATTCAGTGAAAAGCAACTTTGTGAAATGGGCAGTACAAAAGTTTTCTTATTCTTTTTAACGATTCATGTAACTGTTGCTACAGTAGAAAGAGGAATTTTCTATACTACAAACCATTAAAGATTACAGAAGAAATACGAGTGGACAAATATATTTAAACTATCTATCGCTTCTTGAGATGGAGCTTGAAGAGGCGAATAAAATGGACCTAAAAATGATAAAATTCTAGAAAAGCGCTCAAACGGCTTCTCTGATCCATTTATTATCTAAATCCATTTATTATTGAATGTAATTTGTTTTCCCCTTCTTTTTAATTAATTATGCGTAATAAGAATTTTCCGAATCCTTGTTAATACATTTTGTTTATTATTAAAACAGTCTGGGTTTATAAATAATTCAGTAACTTTCCACAATAATAACGTAATATAACGGTACCAAATTAGCAATAAATTACCAAACAATTACAACACATCTTAATCCCGCTTTTATCCCTATATTTTCCTTTGCTCCCTAGCTCCTATTCCTCACATGATATAACTTCCGTTGTCATAATGAAAGGCACCATAAGGCCGTTCTCCGAAGAATATTCAATACATGCATTTATTTTACAGAATTATTTAATAGAAACTTTCTGCTACGGGCAGAAAGACGTAGATTTAGCATTAGATTCTGATTTCTTTTTAAATTTTGTGTGTTGATGTGCGGGAAATATGTTTCGGATTTGAAATGTTTGATAACCAGAAAATTGAAACTAAAGTAAAAAAAATTAATGCACAAAACTGCTAAGAAAGTATGTTTGAAATTGAGTTTTTCATTTATTTTTCATATCTAAGTAAGCAGTTCTGAAGGAAATTGTTTAAAAACAGTATTTCTGTTTGGTAAGTAGCATTTTCTAACGAAATAAGGTAAAGTTATTTTATGTTTTTTAGACTTTTATTAAAGAATTGACGTTAATTAATTATTTCACAGTAAGGTTACTTTTTTTGGAATATGTGGTATTGTGAGGTGTTTTGATGTAGCTTTAATATTCATCATATTGTAAATCATTGCCACTTCATTTTACGTATTTTTTATATTGTAGCTAAGAAAAATTGTACAACTTTCTAATTTAAAAATAAATTAAAAGAAAACATGTTGTAATTTCTTCTGCTGGAAAAGTACATTTGTCATGCTATACAAAAAGGTGATCACAAAAGTGAGTGTACTCATTTCATTTTTAGACTGTCTTACAATGTGGGCTTAGTGGTTGAATTACATTGTGCCGCAAAAGAGAATTCTGAAGAAACAATGGTAATAAAGATACAAATATGTTGGATACATTTATACCACATATTTTATTTATTTATTTTTTTTTATTAAATTTTCTGAAATGATAGTTAGTTATGAGTAATGATAGTGAGTTTCTGAAATGATAGTGAATTAGAGAATGACAGCAGCCTGGAAGAAGCATGGCATTATTGCCCTGCCTGATGTAATATTGATGGAGTAGGTTCCTTGTTGTTCACATGTGCATCTCAATTTTGATAGAAGTTAAATTGATAACTTGAACTATTGTGCAGAAACCCAGTCTTCCTTTCTCAGGCCATCTGCTCACTGAGCTGAATCATTGTTTGATCCTCTTTCCACCAGAATAGCAATTGAATAGCACCTGAATAGCTTGGTGCTTAACACTTTAGGTCAGAAGCATTATAGGTACAATTAATACTTTATTTTAGAACTTTTTCAACATATATATGTTACTATTAAATCTTTCGACACTTGTTAATGGAGTGCCAATCCTCAAATGTGGGCCTAACTTCCAAATATGATAGTCTCTTTATATGGCATTATAAATAATGTGTAGTTACATCATTACGAATAAAGAAGAAAGAATGAACATCAGTCCAGATGTTCATTCTTCCTTCTAAATATTTAATTACGGTTGGAATGCGCTTTAGCCCACTGCTTGGCGGCGATTGTTTTTGAATGAGCAATAAACGCGCCAACATGGGTAACTCCGTATATCCGCCAACATGGCTGACAGTTTGTACGTTGCCTACATTGTGCAATTCGCTGAAGTTTTTTTTAGCACATGGCATTTTCTTGTAATTTATTTTCGTTATTTTAGCTTATTTTGTTCATTTGTGCACGTTGCCTACATTGTGCAATTCGTTGAAGTTTTTTTAAGTTTAAAAGGAACGCTGTGCACATGGCATTTTCTTGTAATTTATTTTCGTTATTTTAGCTTATTTTGTTCATTTGTGTACGTTGCCTACATTGTGCAATTCGCAGATGTTTTTTTTAAGTTAAAACGGAACGGTGTGTACATGGTATCGTTTGTAATTTTAATGCCCTTTTAAAAAAAAATTCCTTCTTTCTTCGATGCTATTTTGGTTACGTTTTCGCGGAGCGTGTCGGGAAGGTTATGTAACGGCATAAAATGTGTAAGTATTACAACATAAAATGTAAATAATTAATTTAAACCTAACTGACAAATATTTTAATGATCATAATGTTCGTTTTGCATATTATTTTATTATCTTTTTGTGGCAACAGTTTCCATACTAATTTATGCTTTAGAATTCTATGTTTTGTTTACAATAGGTTTTCGCGGAGCGTGTCGGGAAGGTTGCATTTGCAAAGACGTTTCGCAGAAACGCGTCGAATTGGCGATTTTCAAAACATCGCCAAGCAGTGAGCTAAAGTGCATTTTCACCTTTAATTACTTAAGCAGATGAACCGAATGTGAACACTGGCATGTTGTTGACAAAAACAGCTTTATTGATTTTGATATAGAGTGCCTTGTGCAATAGGAAAAAATAAAACATCAGCACCACACTGCCGGCTACCACGTACATCATTGATCGCGATTGGGATTGGTTCTGCCCATCAATGGGTATGCAAATGATCTAAGGGTGTGTTTTTGGTTTAAGCAGGGTGATTGCGATCCCGATATAGCCGAAATCCCAGCTTTTCAACTTTCTTAAATCTGGAATTTCTGGATATGTGAAATGTTCACTAATTATCTCTCTTAAATTTTGTTTCAAATAAAATGCATCATTTAGAGATTAGACAAATAATTGAAAACTTCTTAGATTATGGAAACGCTCAACGTCAGATATGTGGAGACAGTTGTATTCGACAGAAATAGAAAAAGAAACCTGATAATATAAACTTTGGAGTTGATAGAATTCGCAAACAGAAACACACCCACTGTTTATAAAACTAATTAAATGTGTTTTAATATGCTTTCATGGATCTGTTGTTGATAGTTCATTTAATTATATGGCTGATTGTAATAGAATTTAAGGTTTGAGCATACTGACGGGTGCCCCATGGATTATCGTTGTTTTTCATTTATCACCAAGTTGTTTCATTTATGGTAACTTGAGTAGTTGAATGTTATGGAAATTCTATTATGATGTAATTAGTGCATGATTGCTGTGAATTTGGCTGATGGGAAAAGATTTAAGCGTTGGATGTTGGTCAGGAAGCATATTGCTTATTGCGGCTGAATGTGGTAAGATTTATTTGAAGTTTCTGTGCGATTTGGAACAAAAGGGAAAAACACATTGACTGGTGTGTAAGTGAAGGTTTACTTAGTAGCCACTATTAAGTGTCCCATTTGTAGGACGGAAATGTGTATGGTTGAATGTCAACCAGCACTATGGAGGTTATCTTTGTGAATTTATGTCATGATGCCAGTATGCAGATAATTTTAGGAAGTTTTTGGATGCTGTTAAGGAATTTTATTTGACATTTGTTTCACAATTATTTGGGAAACATTTTACATTACCTTGCTTTTTAATGTTTTGTGTGTTACCTTTCTTTATTAAATATGTTCTTCTCACTTGAACCATAAAATTCAATTCAACATCAATATCGCAAAATAATTTTAAAATGAGCGTATCTTTAGAATTTCCGATACACAGTCTCATGTGCTGGAGATAAAAAATGTTTCTTTTTTGTACAGTGTTGCCATTGCTTGCTTTGAAATCATTGAGTTTGCTAATTAAAAATTCTTTAACCCTTTGTTAACGGCTACTTTTTAAAGTTGAGATTTGGCATTACTCAGGGTGTACCATGGGAAGGCCTGCTATTCTACAGCCCCCCAAGAAAAATTAAAAATAAAAGAAAAAACTCTTCTTGGTTATATAATGACATGTGTAAAAATGAAAGAAAAAAGTAACTTGGTCAGGCTTCTCCGATCCATTTTCAAAATAATTAAAAATCAGAAAAAATAAACCAATATTATACATACAATTAAGAAAATATAATCTGTGAAATAAAATTAAATAAACATATACAACTCAAAACTATCAAATCGTAGCTAAGAAAACTTCTTTCAACAAAAGCGGAAGACAAAAAGCACTACTCTAATGAAAATCAAAGAGCTAACTGATAAAATTACCCCTGACCTTCAGAAAAACACCCCAACAATTTCTTAGCCCTTCAGAAACAAACAAAAAAAGAAAAAGAAAAACAGGAAATGAAACACAGATGTGCACTTATCCTTCTGTAATTAATGAGCTCACCATGAAGAAAATACTGCAAGGAAACAAACCTACAGTTCTATGTCTAGCCCCAGCGGTGCAGTGTGCCCATTCTGGGATCACCAGCTGTTTGTCATTAGATATTAAGAAAGATATCAAGGTAAAAATTTAAAACTAATATAGGAAAAAGAGGTCAGCATACAGCCTTGAAAATAACAGAGAAATTTCCTTTCAAACAATTCATTTTATATCTTAGAAAAAATCTTTTTTTAAGATTTTTTTAAAAAATGTGGGTCTTAAAACACTAAACATGGCTGAAATGTATGGACAGATTTTTGTTGTGATGCCTTCTAGTATTAATAAAGAAGGTCAAAAGAAACCGATAGTAATATATAAAACCTTTTTCATTCAGTTTTTCTGTGTGTACACAGGCAAAATTTTAGGTGTTCCCAGACTGGGCACACCATGCCGCAAAGGGTTAATGTCTGACAAAATATGAAATAGATAATAAAACAAATTCCAAATTAGGCCTTCCAGATGCCCATATTCGGTCGAGGATTACATTATTCAAAATTAGATGTCTGTTATGTACTATTGTTTTATCACAATGCGAGAAACATACATACATTTATGCAGATTCTTCATTATTTAATTTCATTAAATATAATACAGGGCTGTAATATTTGGTGGCAACAGTTTGAAAAGTGAATCAACACAGAAAGTGAATCAATGCAAAATGCCAAAACAAAAATAATAGCCTTTCTAGGCTAATCCCTTTTGGGTTAATAATAAATAAAACTAAGCTGCAGTAAAACATATCCTTAGCATGTATGTAATGCACTGTTGATAATTAAAAAATATATGTCGTTGCCAAATGGGAAACATCATTGCATGTTATTGTTTCGGCAGATTAAAAAAAAAAATTAACTGTTATGCAAAATCAAAATGAGGATGATGTAAAAATTTTACGATCTAAACATGACAAAAGGTGGTTTTAGATGGATATATCTACAATGAAATTTGAACAAATGACAAAAGAATTATATTCAGATGCCATATAAATGTGTAAGAGGATGGTACATACTGATTTATGTAATATGCCATTGAACATGTATGTAATGAACATGTATATAATGTAACAATATATGTATTTATTATAAATTCAAATCGCAATCGATCAATATATCAATTAAAAATTGCAGTGCTGTCTGTAAGTGAAAGTCTAAACTACAGATGTGAGTAAAAATTGAATTGCATGTATGCTTGAGATTGGGAAGAGAAATACAGGAATGAAAAATAGAACTCCCCCACTGCAATTTTTCTAAAGTAAATGCTAGATGAGGAATCCCCTGTTTATGTGGCACATATGGCATATGTCTCTTACTTACATCTGTATTCTCAGTTTGTAATCTACACTATTGAAATAAATGCTCAACTTTTACATTCTCATGATACTCTTTTTTGGGACAGAAGCTATAAATCAGGGCAGGGACTGAAAATTTGGAACATACGGTCATCTAATTAATATTAAAAATCAGCGAACTCATGTTTCAACAAATATCAGATTTCCCCATGTACCAAAACTCACTTTTTCTTTAAAAAATTCATATAAAATGCTTGGTGCATCATTTGCAATGCTTCTGCTGCCATGTTCATAATAAGAGTTGCATGGAATAGGATGGGATAAAGATATGGTTTGAGAAAGTTTGCAGCAGACCACTGGACTCTTGCATAAATTTGCTGTGTTTGTGCTTGATCAGTTCAAGACATACATAATAGGTAAAGCAACAACAAATAAAAAAATTGTTGCAGACTAGCTAACAAAACTTGGCATTGTATTTGAAGGCCTGGTTGAACAGGTGAACTCGTACGGTCCTTGAGAGTCCTTAAAAGACCTTAGGTTTTTTAGAATCGATTTTTGGTCCTTAAAAGTCCTTAATTTCGTCCAAAATCAGTAGAAGGTCCTTAATTTTAATCATCTAAGATTTTGGTCCATTTTTACGACTGCCATTTCAAGTGCAAATTAGCATTTTCGAGGAATATATTTGGCGATTCACTGACAAATATGGTTATTGTTTGAATTTATTCCTATTTCTAATATAAATGGTGCGATACTCGAGTTCCTAGGCAAGAAATGAAATGTGGGCATTTCAAATTTGTTTCTTTTTTCTAATGAAGTGGTCTTAAACAACTTTCCTTTTTGGGGATGTGAATTCGTTTATTAAACAGTTCTAAATTTGGCTACTTATCAACATTTTGGCAATTTTAAGATCAATTTCTGTACAAAATTTTTATTTCAGAGATCTGTGAATTTTTCAACACTTTTAAGTTTAGAACATTGTAACATTAATAAATTTCATTAAAATAATGATAATATATTGAAATTATATTTAAGAAATAACATTGAAATAAAACGTTTTTATTTTTCTCTGTGAAATTATAAGGTGATATTTCTTTTCATTTTGGCAACTTAGTATTACAATATTTTGAATCTAAAAATAAACAAGCTAATAAATGCTGAAAAGCATAATTTACAAAACAGTTCTTAGCGAAAGCAAAATAGCTGTGTAATTATTTTAATATGTCTTCTTTTTTATTTTTTAAATGGTAAAAGAGTTTTTCCCCATGTCTCAGAATATTCAGAACTTTCAGAATATGCATCTGTTTCCTCTATAAAATTTATTTAATATTTTTTGTGTGTGTGTGTGAATTCTTTTTCAAATAATTCTGGCTTTTTGCTGTCGTAGAATTGGTAGTGGTAATCTTTCTTTCGGATTTTAGACATTGCACTTTGGAAAGTTTAGAAGGAATTAAAGGCAAGATTTATAGATTTAAAATTCTAGAAGATTCCAGAAAAATGTGACAAAATGAAAAATGTTTTCATAGTATTAACTCATAATGGATGTATTTTACAGAATGCCTGTGATGAATACCTTAATCTTTGGAGAATTTTTGGGAGAACAATGAAAACCTAATATTTGAATGTTTTACTTCTGATCCTAGAATTCCCCCCCTTTTTTTTTTACTTTTCCCTAAACAGAAGCATGGAAAATGTCAGTAATGCTTCTAATGTTGGCACATGGACACGTATCTGCAGAAAGGAATTTTCTTTTAAAAAAGAATTGAAAACTAACAGTTAAAAAGATTATCGTATGTATTTTATATATCTCAATGCATGATATGCAAGGCTGGCATTAAGCATTTTTGTACTTGATGAAGTCTCTGTGGGTCCTAAATGCTGCTCCCAGTGCCTCTCCTAAATTCTAAAAGTTTTGCTATTTCTATATTTTATTGCTCTGTGCATGACTAAAATTCTAAAAATTCTGCCATACCTGCTCTGACCATATGTCATTTCATATTTACTCTTAGTGTTCATGTTATTTAAGGAATAAAATTAGCAGCTTCTTCTATATATTTTAAATACATGTAGTTTTTTAGATGGAATAGCAGAAATCTTTAAATAAATCCAAAAATTCTGGAATGCAGAGGAAACTTATTGAGAAAAGAAACTGTATGCATAAAGAGAAAAATTATTCTTTAAATATATGTACAGTTAGTATTACATAAATTAGCCATTTGTTTATAATTTCAGCCTGTACTATAGCTTCTTCCTTCTTTTCCTCACCAGAATGCAAATCATTTATATAATGCTTAAACTGAGGTTTTTGTATTGTAAAACAAAGTATTTCTGGCTTCTGCTTGTACGCTGCATTAGTTCCTGCGAGCTGTGATAATTTGTAATTATTCAGTTTTGCATTATTGCTACCGATATTTGAATCTGTTACGATTATGAGTTACTGAGCCAGCTTAGATTAATATTAAATTGTGTTGTCTTTGACTACTAGTCCACAATTTTAATTTGAATTTGACTCTTCCTGTTCAGTTACTTTGCTATGAGCTGTAGTTAATTTGCTAGCATAAGAACATGCACTTATATTCTAAGTTCTGTTTAAATAAAGAGGTTTATTCAAACTTTTATTTGACTTTATAGTTACTTTCAGACATGATGGTAATTTGCTTCATGTCTATCTAGAGTGTTGGACTATTTAACTTTTAACAGATCACATAAAACCTCATAGGTATAATGTCGAGACATTGACAAGTTAGGAGATGAAGCAGAAACTAATGCGAACATTGGTTTGCTTATTGAAACAAATTTCTCATTGTTAGAAAAGATGCTTAAAGAGAAGGAAATTAATATAAATCAGCCATAATGTCTGGGAGGGCTTCTAATTAAAAAGACGCATAAATATTTTGTTGAGTATTGTTGCTGCAAAACACAAACATATTGTAGCTTTTAATGTGTTATTATCCTGATGTCGTTCAAGAACCAGTGTCATAAATTACATGTATTTTAAATTGTGAAATGTTATTAGACTGTGATTTTTATCAAATATTTAAAAAAATAAATAAAATTTAATAGTGGCCAGGTAAATCTATAATATCTGCTACCTAATTCAATTATTGCTAACTAATTGCTCACCTTCAAAAGTTATCTCTACATTGAGCCATTCATTTATCCTTACCATAGTCACAAGATACAACACAATATACAAAATGTCAAAATTACTATAAAACATATTCCTTGCAGCTACAAAATTAATAAAAAAACAACTTATCACCTCTGGTGCATTAGTGGCTTATTGGAATCTTAAAGTATGTTAACTGTATTACAACTCCAGGAACTCTACATGAAGCTACGACACTAACTGCATCAGACAGACAGAACATAACTAACTTTCAAAAACGCTGTCAATGTCAGGCATTCAGGTCTGTTCTGATCTGATCGGCAGGTCTCTCTCTAGGCACGCAACAGCAGTGACAACAGCGTCTTCTTTCTGTTATGGATTTTACTTCTCATTTTAACCTATGCCATTTCATATAAAATCGGCCTGCTATTTACAAAATCTCTAGACTGAGCAAGTACTTAACGAAATGAGACATTAAAGAAAAAATCAAAATAAAGCTAACCATTAGTAAAACGTAAATAAAATGTCACTAATCTTGTTGAAAATATGTCCAACTATTATAAGTGTAAAATGTTTAATACGTGTTTGACAAATTTTACGAAGATGATTTTATTCTCGAATTTATTTTATAATTATGTTTAATAATAGTGCATCCTACTTACGAGGTTATTAGGTTGGTATAACAAAAGTGAAGTTCAGGCTTGGGCTTTAATTGAATTTATGCAGTTCCGATTTGCTGATAGGTTCTTAATTTTTTTCTTTAATGGTCCTTAAAAGTCCTTAATAGTACTTAATTTTCATGTGCAGAAATGTGTACGAACCCTGGTGAAAAAAGTCCTAGGATAACATCAAGATCAAGATTGTTGCCGAGTCATTTAAGAGGTATGGTTTCTCAAGTTCCACAGATGGAACAGAGGATGAATTGATGTATGAGAACAGTGATTCATCATCAGACAAACAAAAAAATTGTTGTACCAGCTAATGATGGAATTGTTGAGGTTCAGCTAATGGATGGGACTCTAACAGTAATGATGGGTGTCTTGTATGCATATGTATGTATGTGCATATATGTGTGAGTGTACACACACATTCATACATGAACACATCCATCCATCCATCCATACGTACATATATACATACATTTCTGAATCTGGTCCTGATAGCAAAAGAATATATTCCCTTTTTTTTTTTTTTTTTCCATTTTAAATTGTAATCCAGCAGGCTAATAAAACTCAGTTTGTAAACCAAATAATTCTTTATTTATTTATTTTTTTTTTCAATTTCTTGGGTTCCAAAATAAAGGTGCATTTATATATGGGGAAATAAAGGTAGTCCTAAATATCCTTTAACCATTAGAAAGCCAAGCCTTTTGCTGACCAATATGCTTAAAATACCAGAATGAATGAAATTCCAGTTGAGATCAGCAATAATTTGCCCTTTCATTAATGAACATAGAGGTTTAAAAATTTCAGATGATATTGTTTCTAGTTCCATATTTTAGGGAAGGGTAGAAAACAGATCATTGCGATCTTGGCCATTCGGATAGCTGTGGCCTTAGATTAATTCCTAATACCGTTTTTACTAGTGAAGGAACACAGCATGTACAGTTATAGTATACTATAATATCCTAGTTGGTGTGTTTGTTCTGCCTTGATGAACAAAGCTTATATTTACAAGTTTACACAGGTCAACAATATCAGTAGTGGAATGTGGCTATTCAAGAATGCTGATGACAAAAATGGCACCAAGTATTGAAAAATTAACGTCATTTCACTAAACTAAGCCCTCTCTGTTACAATATTATAATAATGTTTTTTATAATACATATTTATTAATCAAACTTAAACTAATATACCGATATGCTAACATATTTTAATAAAAGTAATTTTAAAAATTTGTCCTTGTTTTCCAGTATATGATATACTAGTATACTTCACTTAAGAGGGGTATCATCAAATTTCCGTTTAAAAAAACGTGCTATTACAAAAAAAAAATAAAAAAAAAAAAAAAAAAAACTATGGGTTGCATTCTTCCAGATCATCTTTTCAAATTTTTGGATTTTACCATTTCTTGGCAGGCTTTGCAGGTCAAAATCTTACTTCTTGAACTTGGTGAGCCATTCTCCGACCATATTTGTATCATTATTATCATACCCATACACTTCACCAGATGCTCATTTGGCTTTTGCAGCATATTTTCCAAGGTTTAAAAAGAATAACATACAATGTCAGACAGTGTCTTGTAGGCACCCTTGGCAAATGAAATGTAAACTCATTTTATCGTGCAACTCGGTATTGGACTATGCACCTCTACCAAGGTTCCTTACTCCCTTCTCATGAACAGTTTAATAGAGCTGTTTAAAGGTAGCTCTGGAAACTTTTGACACACCCAATAATGAAATTAACCAGAGAATATAAATTTAGAATAAGTAAATGTTAATACATTTTGCATAGAAATCAATTTGAAAATAGTTCAGTAATCTGATTCATGCATCATAAAGTGAATTTTATCCAGTTCAGAGTTCTTTTGAAATGGGGTTGCTGTACAGCACAGGTTTTTACATTTCAAGGTATGATAGTTAGAGAAGCTAAATATAAGAGTATTAAATACTGTCTTTAAAAATAATGTGCATCATTTGTTAAGTATATTGTTTATATAAAGTAAATTTGTTAAATAAGCAAAGATTATTAGCATATAAAATCCCACATTCAGAATGCAGAATGAAAGGAAGAACTAGCTATCAACACAAATATTATAATATTTTCTTTAATTTCAGTATTGGAAGCCATGGTCTAATTGTAGTGTTATTGTAGGGGCTTGAATATTAAACGTAATAGCCAAAAACCTTTGCTTTTCAGTCGGCAAAAGTTTCGGTTGATGCGATCACGAGTAATGAAATTCATTCACACGTCATGTTGAGTTGATCCACACTTGCAGTTCTTAACATTTCTTTCATCCATATGCTGATTATGGTTATTTGGGACCATTTAGAAATTCAATATCTTCCTTTTACACAAAACTAAAAATCCTACTCTGGGGTCCTCAAGAATTCCTTTCTTAGCAGATAAGTACTTTTTTTTTGACACTCATATTAGAATATTATATATATTTTTTAATCTGTTGTGAAAACAAGTATTAATTGGAGTGGGAAGCAAAAACTGTTTACATTAATGGACTACACAAAAGTGATGAAAAATTGTAGGTACAAATTTTGGAAAACGTTTTTTTATTTCACATGGATAGGTTGAGTATCTCACAACATATTGAATTATGAACATTCTAAATAGTTAGAGTCACATTTTTTATTAAGGGTGCGTGTGTATTTTCTCTGTTCTCTAGCTGATCATTCAGCAATAAATCTGGTGTCCGTCAGGATCTCGACAGGGAACAAACGGAGCTGTCGGAAATTCGGGTAATTTCCCAAGATGCCAGTGGTGGTTGAAACACTTATCATTACTCGTAAGGATTCCTGCAACAAAAAAAAAAAAAAAAAAAAAAAAAAAAAAAAAACTCATTCAAAGAAATTAATTTAATGATACTCCAAAAAATAAAGTAAAATAATTTAATGATAAACATATTAAACTTATCATCCTAATTAACTCACTGCAGAATCATAATTATGGGAGCTAATTCTTTACACCATAGTGTAGAATAGGTGAATTTTCATGTACTGCCAGTCCGATGATTTCGTAGCAATGCCGGCACTCTATGCAAGTCAGCAACTAAAATGAGGGTTTTCACATAGGTGTTTTGATAACTTCATGAAGAGTGCATTCTTCGTAGTATAAACTGACCTCCATAAGAGTGCCAAAAACTCGTGTACAAACTTGCAAAAAGGTGCGTAAACCACGTCTATCTGTCCCTGATTTTATCTAGGGCTTTAGCAGGGATTCCAAACCCATTTCTTGTACTGACTGCTTTTAAGAGAAAGATTTTATTCATCGACCCATCTTACATTATACATAATATATAGCATACGTCATCGTAATATAAGCAACTGCATATCAGTAACTAAGATAACAATTAAATTAAGGATATGAACAAAAGTTTTGGGAAAAAAATGGTTTATTAGACTTATGCTTTGTTATTTTTTGCATTATTTTTAATTTTACAAATATAAACATAACTTCAATTTCACTTAATGTGAAGGCTGCATTTGATGTACTGATGCAATTTTAAAAAAATATTTGGCCTAAAATTGCTCAATTCCTAAATTTTCTCATTAAAAAATATTTCCACAGTATACTATTTGCTTTCCACTGTATATTACAGTTCTTGCATAAAAATTTATATATTTAAAAAATATATTAAATAATTTTGTGTAGTTCCCCTTACTACATGATATAGTTTTATATCAAGCAACAATTATCAATTTTATTTTATTATTTATTTATTGTTATTATTTGGCTGTGTGTGTGTAATCAACGTGATCTGGTTTATGCTGATGCATTGCCATTGCATGTTTGGCCATTGAACCTTTTATCTCATTGACCCCTTGAGTTTGGTACTGGCTCCATTGCTAATCCTGATCTTACAGTATGAGCATCTTGAAATGTAATGCTAGGAACTATTTTCTAACTAGATCTTATATTTGGGGAAATATTTTAGGGGCATAAAGTGTTAATATTAGTGTACATTGTTGGGGGGGGGGAAAGAGAGAGAAAGAACTTGCTGCTTTTATATCATGAAATCTTTAATTATTCTGTTTTAGTTTTAGCTGTATATCCACACCACATTTAGTTTCAGATTTTTACTTTCAAATGTATGTACTATAATTAATGATGATGCATAATTTTACATTTTTAGGTAAAGCCCAAACTTATCATGTGCGTGACACCAAATGGGAAAAGCACATCAAATGGGTGAATGCCCATCT
>KK121265.1:151002-211657 GCA_000611955.2 Stegodyphus mimosarum | reverse complement strand
AATACCTCACAAAATCACATTATATATATATATATATATATATATATATATATTATTACACATTATATAACCTGTATTTAAAAAAAAATAAAAGGAATAAAAACCTGAAGAGTTGCTGCAGTCTTAGTTTTTCCTGCACTTCAAATCATGTCTGCAGGACTGGTGCCAGGTTTTTCACCACCTGGTGCAATGCCTGCAGTTTCCAGATTTTTCTACCCAGTGATTCTCTAAATTCCATAAATTCTGCTGCCTATTGCATATGAACTGGTTCTGTTTTGCTGCCGGCCCTGCATGTCTGTGACAGCTTTATCAACTCATAATTATCCTTTGTATCTGCTACTGAGACATTGCTTATTTTTCTCTTTATAAATGTAACTGTTCACTCTTTTCTTTGAAAATGTAATTATCCTTTCTTTAGAACTGTAATTGTCTTTTCTTTGGAAATTCTAATTGTCCTCCATCCATTGTAAAAACAAGTGACGCATTTTAGAAGCTATTATATGCATTATTGCACACTGCACCCTTACCCCCCCCCAAAGGGACAGTTCTATATCTCCCATTCTACTGGGCCTATTCACAAAATTCAACTTTCGTTTTTCATGTCTCCAAAGTGCAACTTAGGATGTATATTAGATTTATATATAGAATTATTCTAACATAGGTATTTTGACACAAAATCAGACTTTTTCTGAAATGACATGCCAGTTTTTTTCCATATTTCGATTCTACGACTCAAATTATGCCAACTACCAAGTTTTGTTAAATTTGTTGGAGTAGTTTTAAAAAAATTAGCTCTCAAAATTTTAGCTCCTCAATGTTAATTCATTGAAAACCATTGAAAGAATTTAAATGTATGTATCATGGGCGTTTTGCACTTCTAATTCTTTATACAATGGCAGGCTATCTACACTGGTGTGCAAAAATTAAGGACGAAGTCGAAAAATTAGGATATCAGCTGAATGAAGTGGCAGAGCGGACAGAAAGACCAATCAGGAGATTAAGTAAGGTGATGTACGGTAGCACATGCGCAGATATGCAGTAGCACATGCGTAATGGGGGAGTGTCTGAGTAGTATAAAGCATGTTGTCAGTGTAAGATCAGTATTTCTAGCAAAGAGATTGCAGCAGTGTTTCAACAGCTCATTAACAACCATATATCCAGCATGCACAAATGATGTGAAACCTGCCTAGCAGTCAGGGGAGATCATATTCCCTATTAAAGACCGGAATGTTTCTTGCTGGACATCCATCACAGGGATGTTTCGGCCTTCAGTCGCATTGCGCTCCATGCTACGTTTTCAATAAAGCTTCTTTTTATCCCTCTGATTTCTCTTTTAGTAAGTGTTGCTCACATTACTCATGTCCTTACGTATTGGGGATCTTACGGTATTAAATGTGTTGATTTGGAAAGCTTTTGTACAAAGTTATATTGAAAAAACCATCTCATCCTTAATTTTTGCACACCAGTGTATCTCATTCATAGCTAGAATTTATTTACATTTGTAACAGTGTTAAGTAAAAAGTATTAATTTTAAAAGGTATAAGTATGCTTTTTAAACATTTTGATTGAAAGTTGGCTAAGTGGCATTCGCTTAAATGCAGGAGATAATTTATACAAGCTCTCCGTATAAAATTTTATTTAGATACCAGTTTAGGTAAAGCCGTGCTTCTATCTACGTCACGTAGTAGTGACCATCGAGGAATGTTGCAACCAGAATTTGTAAAAATGGGTTAGGTGTTTGTCATTAATGGCCACACATCTAAAGATGGAAATATTAAAATGTTATTGGACACGTCATGAAAATTATGATTTTTCAGCAGATGCTATCCATTCAAGAAGAAAGTTTTGAGACGAGTGCCTAAAGACTTATGTTCCTTGGCTCGCATATTCAAAAAGTGTAAAAAAAGCATTATGTTTGTACTGTGTTCTCTTTTCCCCCTGCTTCTTCATCAGTGAAAGGCATTTTGGGCTTCTTCATTATTAAGCCATTCACGTGTTATCATGTCATACATGAAACTTGTAAAATCACTTTTTAAATCAGTGGCGCAAAACATCAGTAATCGCTGCCAAAAATTTTTTAGAAAATGAACCTGTAAATGTTAGCTAAACAGTAAATTGTTGCTGGGGGGGGGAAACAACAAAAAAAAACTGATAACTAATGTTGTATAAAACAGAAAGGTTCTGCGGATGAAAAGGTAACACCATGAATGAAATGAAATGAAATGTAGTGTTTAAACATTTGAATGCAAGCATGAAGAAAAACGGCTGTAGGATTTTATCACACCAAGACAATTTTGAGAATGAAAAGACTCAAGAAAATCCAGTTGAAGAATATGAAAAGAAAAATTAAGGTAAAATATTCTTGAGTATGTTAAAAAGTTATACTGTATGATAATGAATAGGTTTAAATTATAGCTTTACTCGGTATTTGTGACTGAAAGAATAGCAACATAAGTGTTTTAAAAAATTTTCTGTGTTCCATACATTAATTAGCACAGATAATGAGATTTTAATGTGTTTCAATCTTCCATTTTAGATTGAGCTACTGGTTTAATACTTTGTGTTTTTATATATTAAATAATGTACAATTTTCATATACTTGATGATTTATCAAGGCTTTAAATAAATTTATAGCTGTATAAATATTATTAGTGAAATCAGTCTTAAAATTTATGCCCCTCAGGGGCTCACTTTTGTGAGTACGGGTGTGGCAATCCCGAGGTACCCTAGCCCTTCAGGGGATCATCTTCTTGATGAGACGGGTGTCACGATCCTGGAGCCCCAGTGATCTATCCTCTTTTCCGTCTCCTCTCCTCTGAGCTGAAGCTTTCTTCCTTCCTTTCTCCCTTGTGGTTTTCCTCTTCGGAGGTTGGGGCTCGTCATGAGAGACTAGAACAGCCCTTGTCTCTAGTTTTCGAATGACGAGAAAACTGCCCGCGTGTTTGCCGTGCGTGGAGACCCGTGTCGCTGGAAAGGAGGGTCCTGGTAGTTGAGGGGCGAGGTACTGTCCCCAACACACTGCTTTGGCCTCTGCTTCAGCTAAACGGGTGGCACCTTGTCGTCCTCACGGGTGTCAATCGGCTGGTCACTAGTCCTTGTGTCAGTGGCTTGGGGATAAGCTCTCGGGAGTTCCTGCTTTCGGGAAAGCCGACTGTGGGGCTTCAGTTTGCGTATAGGTCTGGCTAGCCCTAACACAGGAATCTGTGTTCCCTTGTTGGGCTCCGTGGTGGGTGGGGCGGTCGGACCCGAATCTTTAATCTTTTCAATATGGCATCTCATAAAATATATGTTATTAGTCACCCAGAATCTAGTCCTGTCCTTTCAAATGCCAATGCTCCTGAAACGCCAACTGTGAAAAAAGTACGTACTGAAACAGATGTGTATAGTCCTAATAATTGTCCACGTTTTCTTTTGATCTCAAGTCCTTCTGGCGAAATGCAAAAGATGTCTCCCTTTCTAATAAATAAATATATACATTCATCAATAGGTGAGCCAAGAAACATAAAGCGTCTTCGGTCTGGAGATTTGCTAATTGACACAACGTCAGCTGTACAATCTGCCTCCCTCCTTAAATTAACCAAGCTCGGGCAAATTGATGTCACTGTATCAGCACACAAAACACTAAACTATTCTAGAGGCGTAATCTCGGAATTCGACCTTCTGTCTGTTTCCGAAGAAGAGTTCGTTTCCGAGCTAGCCGACCAAAACGTCTGTGCTGCAAGGCGGATCAAGATGCGTAAGGAAGGTCAGTTGATAGACACAAAACATGTGATCCTGACCTTCAAATCGCCAGATCTGCCTAAGAATATCAAGGCTGGATACCTCAATTGCCCTGTACGCCCATATATTCCAAACCCGATGCGATGTTTCCAGTGCCAGCGCTTTGGTCACTCTAAGATCTCTTGCCGTGGCAAACTCACCTGTGCACGTTGTGCTATGGTTGGCCACGATAGTGACACATGTACTGCTGCCCCACTGTGTATAAACTGCAAAGGCGAACATCCAGCGTTTTCTCGTTCGTGCCCCAAATGGAAATTAGAAAGGGAAATACAAACAACAAAAGTCAACAAAAACATATCATATGCCGAAGCCAGAAGGCTAGTTCAAAGCACACAGATCAGACCAAACATTTCTTTTGCTAATGCTGTTAAGTCAACGAGATCTTTTGCAACACAAACATCAGTCAGTACCCAAACCTACCCAAATAAATCTCAGGATACTACAAGCAGGCAGAGAATCGAAAAACCGACACACTCCGTTCAAAAAAAAGAAATACAAGTACAAAGTAAACCAAAACATAACCCTCAAAAAACATATAATAAAAATAGAAGCCTTAGTATTAGCTCACACGATGGCATGATAACCGATTCTCTTGATTCGGATAGTATGGAAGTAGAGGAGGGGCTGGAAACTCCCAAGCATCTGCTTCCGCGAAAAACAAAGAAAGAACATAGAAAGAGCAAACATTAAACATAATGGCCACCCTCGTCTCTTGGAACAGTCGCGGCTTCCACCGGAATTTGACAGATATAAAAGATATCATGAATGCTCATCATCCTGTATGCTTCGCTCTACAGGAGACTAACCTGAAACCGGAACAGCCAGCAAAGCTTCGGAGGTTTTCTTTCGTCAGGAAAGATAATATTGCAGGTGAGCGTGCCAGTGGAGGTGTGGGCCTCCTCACCTCACTGGACTATCCATCCAATGCACTTTCTCTGACAACATCCCTCCAAGTTGTCGCTGTGCAGATAAATTTCAATATCGTATTTTCCGTGGTTTCAGTTTATTTGCCACCAAATGAGCACATTGATCAAGAGCTTTTAAATGAGCTTGTAAAGCAGCTGCCTGAACCTTTTCTTCTTATGGGAGACTTTAATGGGCACAGTCCGCTATGGGGAAGTAAAGACACCAATTCACGAGGAAGACAAATTGAGCAGCTGATCGAAGATCACAGCCTTTGTCTCCTCAATACCGGGCAGGACACATACTTCCACGAGCCTACAAGAACATTCCACGCTATTGATCTTGCCATTTGTTCACCATCTCTGCTGCCATATTGCACTTTTAGTGTCGGCAATGATCTCTACAGCAGCGATCATTACCCCATCTTTGTATCTCTCGCACGAAGAGGAGCAAACTCCATGCCAAGGCCCGTTCGATTTATATTTGAAAGGGCAAACTGGGACCTCTTCTCTTCTGTTGCTGACCTCACAGAGGAAATGGTAGAAAATGTGCAAATCGATGATGCTGTGGAATACATTACTAATGTTATAAACCAGGCAGCTGTGCTTTGTATCCCCAGAACATCGGGTAAATTGCTAAAATATTCTAAACCTTGGTGGAACCGTGACTGTCAGGAAGCACTTCAAAAACAGAGAAAAGCTTGGGGAATCTTTCGCAGATACCCTACTTTGCGAAACTATTTAGCATTCAAAAGAGCCAAAGCAAATGCGAGAAAAGTAAGACGGCAGAGCCAGAGGGATTCCTGGATTTCATATGTGTCAAGAATAACATCCTCTACACCAAGTAAACGAGTTTGGGAGAGAGTTAAAAAAGCATGTGGAATATATAAAGACCACTCACTTTCCTTTTTGGAAAAAGATGGCCGAGTGATTAGCTCCATAGAAGAAATTGCAAATACTATTGGTGAGACATTTTCTGCCGTTTCTTCCAGCAGAAATTATTCTCCCGCATTTCTTGTTATTAAGCAGCGCTCCGAAAAAAATCCCATAGCTTTCAATTCCTCCAACTCTGAACCCTACAATAGGGATTTTACTATGCTTGAGTTAAAGAGAGCTTTGTTCCAGACACGCAAATCTTGTCCGGGTCTTGACGGCGTGAGCTACGATATGCTGAAGCATCTATCCTATAAGTCACTGAACGCCCTTCTCACTCTTTACAACAGGGTGTGGAAGGAGCATACTTTTCCCAGTGCATGGAGGAGAGCTGTTGTCATTCCTATCGCTAAGCCAGGAAAAGACTCGCGGAATCCCTCGAATTATCGGCCAATAGCCCTTACTAGCTGCATATGCAAACTGTTTGAAAAGATGGTAAACAGCCGCCTAGTGTATTTCTTAGAAAAGAATAGTGTACTATCACCTTATCAAAGTGGTTTCCGAAAGGGAAGGACCACTATAGATAATATGCTCCTTTTGGAGACATCTATTCGTAAAGCTTTCCTTAGAAGAAACCATCTTGTCTCTATTTTTTTTGACATTGAAAAAGCTTATGATAAGGCATGGAGGTATGGGATCCTTCGTGATCTCCATGATAGTGGCTTGCGTGGCAACCTACCATTTTTCATTCAGAATTTTTTGAATGCTAGGACCTTCCAAGTTAAGATTGGCTCTGTTTTGTCAAAAAGCTTTGAACAAGAAGAGGGTGTGCCTCAAGGCTCTGTTCTTAGTGTCACTTTATTTAGTCTGAAAATCAACTCTGTATTAAAAGAACTTCCTCGAACTATTTTAGGATCTTTGTATGTTGACGACCTCCAGATTAGTTGTCGAGGGGCAGATATGAGACATATAGAGAGGCAGCTGCAGATCGCATTGAATAAGATCCACGAATGGTCAGTCAAGCAGGGATTTACGTTTTCTGAACAGAAGACCGTCTGCGTGCATTTTTGTAGAAAGAGAGGTCTCCATCCTGAGCCTGAATTATACCTTAATGGATCTATCATTCCAGTTGCACCTGAAGCAAAATTTTTAGGAATGGTATTCGACCAGAAACTAACTTTCCTTTCCCATGTTTTACAGCTGAGAAAGAAGTGCATGAAAGCACTTAATATACTAAAAGTCCTGGCGAATACCTCCTGGGGTGCTGATCGATGCTCCATGCTTCGCATCTATAGAGCGCTTGTCCGCTCTAGACTGGACTATGGCTCAGTTATCTACGGATCAGCTCGGTCTTCTGTGTTGCTAAAACTAGATCCTGTGCATCATCAAGCTCTGAGGATTTGTTCTGGAGCTTTCAGGACATCTCCTGTCCAGAGTCTTTATGTTGATTGTCATGAACCATCACTTCGTTTGAGGCGTGAGCAGTTGTCTCTCTTGCATTATTTTAACATCTTATCACAACCTGACAATCCTAATAGGCTAGCTTTAACTGATAACAGCTGTGACACTTTATTCGATGCACGTCCATCCTGTGTGCCTACCTTTTCTTTAAGAGTTCGCCCCCTGATTGAGGAACTCTCCTTATCTGATATATCCCCCCAAGCCATGCAATACTTTGAAATTCCTCCTTGGGAACAGGCAGGAATCCAGATTCTTGAAATTTTCCCCCATCACACGAAAAGAAACACTAATGATATTATCTACACCCAACTTTTTGCTGATCACAGGTATAAATATCAAGAATATGTTCCAATATACACAGATGGTTCGAAGTCAACTTGTCATGTCGGGACGGCATTTGTAATTGGTGACCATGTAGAAGGCAGAAGCTTGCACCACGCTTCCTCAGTCTTAACAGCTGAACTTACCGCAATATATCATTCACTTTTGTACGTATCAAAGCGACTGCAAAAGAAGTTTATAGTTTATTCAGATTCTTACAGCGCGCTAAAAGTTTTAGAAGCTTTTTCTAACACCCTTAATCCGGTAGTTTTTGATATCCTAAAACTGAACTTAAACCTAACAAGGCGCGGATTTGAAATTCTTTATTGCTGGGTTCCCGGGCATACCGGTATAAAAGGTAATGAGCGGGCAGACGTCGTCGCAAAATCAGCTGTTGAAATATCCAGTCGCCTCATCCCTATCACAGACATTAGCAGTTTTATCAAACAAAAGATATTGGGAAAATGGCAGCAGTTTTGGGATGTTCAGTCTTTTAACAAATTAAAGAGCGTGAAACCTAAAATCGAACTTTGGCATTTTACTGGAAGACGTAAGGAGGAAGTTGTTCTGACTAGACTCAGAATCGGTCACACCAGAATGACCCATAACTATCTTTTGAATGCTGAAAATGAACCCCTGTGCACAAAATGTGGTGTATGTTTAACGGTCCTTCACCTTTTAATTGAATGTCCATCTTTTAATAGTACTCGTCAGAAATATTTTAACAGCTGTGACTTACCTCTCGACCATTTAATTGGAAGAGAGGTTAATCGTAACTTATTTTACTATTTAAAAGACATTGGTGTTTATCACCTCATCTAAACTGATTTTAATTTTGTATGTTAGTTTCAAGACTTGTGATTTTAACTGATTTTATATGACCTCATCCACTGGATTTTGTACATTCTTTTACCTACTTGTTTAATTCATCCTATTTTAATTTCATTGTCTATATCACTTTTTATCTCATCACCTTGTGTTTGGCGCAGTATAATCATCTCTGGTTTTGCGCCAAAAATTTCACCCACCACCACCACCATTATCTACTTGTTTAATTCATAGCTATTTTAATTTCACTGTCTTTCTTATCATTTTATATCTCATTACCTTGTGTTTGGCGCATATGACCATTTCTGGTTTTGCGCCAAAGAATTTCACTCACTCACTCACTCTTAAAATTTATGTCTTTTTTATTTCAGAACATGGTTTGTTGTTTGTAATAGTATCCAAGAAGAACATAAATATTATCAAGAAGTTTACATGTCCAGGTAATGCTTTTGTGGTAAGTAATGTTATTATATGTCGTATTTATTATTTACTTAAAAGCACCTATAAAAAAAGTATCAGTTAAGATTTGTCAAACTGTAATAAGTGAGTTTTTAGAAGTGCAGCGGTATTGTGTTATTGTTACTGCTGGTTGTTTGGCTTTTGGAACCATCTGTAGTTGGTGTTGTGAACCAGTTGCTTGTAGTCTACTCAGTTGGATAACAATGGTTGTGTTTGTGCGTGTGGCACTTGTGAAAGTCACTGTTCTCTGTTGCTCTTCATAGCCAGATTTAGAACTTGGGAACCTGAGAATCGTAGCTTGAGAGCTAAATAATTCATAAAAATCAGCTGTTCTGTCATGGCTACCCAGAGAAGGCATGAATGTTTGTAAATATTTTGTGTCTGTGTGGCAGGGTTGACAAGTTAAAAAAAAAAAAAACTTGTTGGGGAGAGGTGTGGGAGACCTTCAGATTGCCTTCTGAGATGTTCTCCCTCAGAATTTCAAATTGAGATGTAAGCTTAGCAATTAGCAAAATCCCAATGATACCTAATATGGCTACATGATTGCACAGCAGCTTCAACCTGTACCAGTCTCTAATGCTAGCAATTTTAGCGATTTTTTTCTTGCATGACAAATGCAGCACCTCAGATGCATAAACTGATGTTTCATTATTCTGTAGTGAATGAAATTTTCTTCAAACTTCTTGCTTAGAAATTATTAAAATAGAATAATCTTCTTACCATATAGTAAGTAATAAATTTCTGTCTCAAGTAAATTCTTTGTGACATTTATTATAAGTTTAGTCATAAAAGTAATGGAGTTATCATTTTCTCATCTAAAAAATGGCTTTTGAGCAGCTCTATATTTTTTTTGTATTATGTTATTCCTGCCATAAGGGTGCCTGCACTTTTGACATATACTGGATTGATGTAAAGGTATCATCATTTCTGTCAGCAAGAATATTTTTTTAGGTTGTGCTTCATGGAAGGGGGACTCAGGTATCTTCAGAAAATTAAACCATATTTTTACAGAATTGACAAACTCTAATGCATAGAACAGGTGCAAATGCTGCATATAGTATTTTTAAGTAAGTTTTCTTAGTGAATGATTATAGACTGTATACCAGAGCTTTATAGCTTTGTCAAATGTTCAGTTTTTATATTCTCTTTATAATGATATAAATATTCTTGTCTCATTGAGAAAGAAAAACTGAAATAATAAAAATAATTGAAAATAAAATAATAGAAATTTTATTTTTATTATTTCAAGAGAGTAAAAGTAAAGACATGGAAGAACTTTTGCACTTTATTGCAAAATACAATCTCAGTCATTTTGTAATGACCGAGTTTTATCAGAACTACTGTAAGTGTTATCAGTTATGAGAGGAGTTTTATGAGTTAAACATGATTTATGAATCGCACAATAAGATCTACAAACAAATTGAATTAATGGAATAATGTAAGATTTTGATGACGTCGTTAATGGTTTTGATGGCAGTAAAGCATAAATGGATAACAGTCAAAATTGAACACAATGTTTTAATTTATTTCCTTATGTATTGTTTTATAACAATTTTGATATATAGTGAGAAGGGCTGAACTTTAAATTGCCCTAGGTGAAAAAATGCTCCAACTACACATTGGTTTTACTAAAATATTCAGTTTTCCATTTCAGGTCTAATTATTCACAATTTCATATTAGTGGTATGAGTGATATGAAATGCTTTAAGCATGTTGTCAACATAATTGATGAATCTAGCAGTATGATAAGCATATGAATGTCTAGATATGTACTTGTCATACACTTTTGTAAAATCAAAAATTTCGTTTTTTCAAAAAAAGAAAACACAGGTGTTTCTTTGTTTTATTTGCCAATTTTATTAGATAGAGTAAATATCACAAAAAATCATTTGCAACTTGTAAATTATAACAGTATATAAAGAATCACAAAAAGTAAAGAAACAAGGAATATTTTATGTATTTAAATCACAAAAAAGTATAAATATCACTATTTAGTCTGTGGTACTATTACAAATTTTTGAAATGTGATCTTAAAAACATAATGCATATTGTATTGTCATTAAGCTTGGAACGTAATTTTGTGCACACAAAATTACCAGCTGTCGAAAATGCTCTTTCAGCATCTCTTCATTATTATGGGTTTATTAATTATGAGTATATAAGAAATCTGAAAAATATTTTGGACCAAATACGATGTGAATAACAAACTCACCAATTTAAAAAATATCGTAATTTTTCGAAATTTTACGCACTTTCTTCACAGTTACAACCTTGTTTTCACAGATACGAATATCAGACTACGAGTCCTGCGCGTATACAGCATCGCTCTGAGCTGTAATAGGACAGGACAGTTTTCGCCCGCCTCCTTGGATGATTCACGTATTGTTTCACTTCTCTAGACTGTACAATGCAAGTATGTATTCAGTCTAATTAATTTCACCCATCAGGGAGACCATAAAAACAAAAACTATTTTGCTATGTTGGCAACTCCTGAACATATAGTAGAGACAAAAAAATTCTAGTAAATACGGAAAAAAAAGTATTTAAACTTGTGAATATCGGTATTCGGTATCCCGGTATTACAATCTCTAGTTACAAAGCAGTGATTTCATTACTTGTAAAACACTGTTGCAAAAAGTTTCATAAGCCTAAATTGACTAAGCGAAGAAGCAATACCTATAGAAAATCTCTCAATTTACGATAACAGTAAATGAAATAATGATACTAATACGAAGCTAAAATACAGTATCCACATTCAAAAACTTCACTTTTATGAAGACTAATTGGCATACTTCTTCGCTTACTCAATTTGAGGTAATGAAATGTGTTTAGTTCGCAAAAATTATGAAAACAAGTATGTTTTTTATAATCTTTGCTTCGTAATGTAGCCTATACAGTAAGAAAATGTGACCAAAATTCAACTGGAAATTTAAAAAAATAAATTCATTTTACAAAAGTGTATAAATGATAATATCTATGCATTCGCATGTTCATCAAGTTGTTAGATATGGGAATGATACCGATAAATTGTTTGAGTTGACAAAAATGACGGCATCTTTCTGCCAATCCACGACTTTCTGTAAAGATGCCAAAGATTATTTCATCTCCTGTAATACCGGGTGGCCATAATTAAACTGACAGTGCTCACAGTGTTCTGTAGCGATCTATTTGCGAGAATGATGTCATATTTTGTAAGAAGGGGGGACGAAGGATTCCGCGAAAAAACAAATTAGTTCCAAAAGTCACCGCTAGGGGAATATTTGGCGTTGTGTAATAGAAAATAGAATATTTGGCGCTGTGTAATAGAAAATAGAATATTTGGCGCTGTGTAATAGAAAATAGAGTGTTAACAAATGCAAATCAATACGGAAATTACCTTTTATTTTGCATTCAAATGAGGTTCAATGTGGCTGCCGTTGTTGTGGACCACATACTGCATTCTGTGCACAGTATGTGATATGTACAGTCCGTGATATGTTATCCTTCAACGTAGCCAGGTCCTGGACCATTCCTTGATAGCCAGTAGTCGCATTGGGGTAAGATCAGGCAACCAAGGTAGCCATGCAGTTGGAAAGTAGCGGCTAATGACTCTTTCTGTTGTGAATTTCTGTCGTAGCATCTGTTACACTCGTACAGCAACGTGTGTAGGGGCTCCATCTTGCATGAAAATCATTTCCCCCATGCATTGTCTTTGCTGAAGTGCCGGAACGACAAAGCTGTTCAACATGTGGCGATATTTCTCTCCGGTAACAGAACAGGTTTTCGGTCCTGTCGGGGTAATGCTCTCATAGAAGAATGGACCTACGATAAATTCTGCTGTAAACCCTCGCCAAACAGTTACCTTTGGTGAATGTAAGCAAATTGCTGTGACTGTATGTGGTGATTTGTCATTCCAAATTCGGCAGTTCTGGGTATTCACAGTTCCATTCAGATAAAAGAGGGCCTCGTCTCCCCATAAGACTTTCCACGGCCAAGCAGCATCCACCTCCATTCTTGCAAGAAAGGTGTGAGCAAAAGTCAGTTACTTATCATGGTCAGGGTACAGTAACTCCTGTACACGGCTGATCTTGTACGGATAGAAGTTGATAATCTTTCGTAAGATTTTTCATACCGTACTGTAAGGCATATCCATATTCCGAGCTACTCCACGAGCACTAGAGGTGGCAGCAACATTGTCTGGTCCTCTCTCGACAATCACCGTGGCAATTGCTTCGATTGTATCCTGTGGTACAGGTTTTCGTCTTCTGCCTGACTGAACCTTCAGAGAATCTGTTTTTTCAAACGTCGCAACCATTGCTTTTAGGTTTCATATGCTTTCTAAGGAATCAGTGTTCAGATGTGGTAAAGTTTGAGAGGAAAGTAAATGTGACAATTTATCAAGACAGAAAAGAAACACGTCTCAAATAAATCCTAAAAGTGAAGCAACAACCTGTGCTAGGCGTAGATTTTTAGCATAGAAACTCTATCGATTTCAAATGGCAAACAAAGTCCCTCTTCACCAGAAAAGGATCTGCAACTGATAAAACCAAATTAAGAATAATTTATACTCTAAGGAAGCCGAGACAGTAGCGCCATCTGTTTGTAGAAGTAATAAGGGAAATTGAAAAATTAAGATAATAGACATTTAAAAGCGTTAGGTAGGATTGGATTAAAATCATTAACTAAACATGGTAAATTTTTGTGAATGTGAAAAGCTTAAAAAAAAAAAATCAATCTCCAGTGGGCAGTTTTTGCAGACACAAAGTCGAAATTGTGATTAAATTTCCAACTATGATTAGCAATCGAAGACTTGCACATTTCACCTTTTCGGACATAAGATTTATGCACTTTAATACTCTTTTGGTTTTTCCGATATATCTATAACCACACTGACAAGATATGCTATAAATTCTCCAAGAATTGAAGTCAGAAATAGTATCTCTAAGAACTGAACCGTGGAGTTTATTGATAGGCGACAAAATGACTTGAAAATTGAACTTCTGGAGATTTCTTGCAATTTTGTGACTGACAGAAGGATGAAAGGGAATAACAACTAGACTATTAACGTTATTTCTAACAGTGGAATATTTTCTTGGATGGAAAGAGGAAAACTTTTTAAGAGCTGTCACCCAACTAAATAAAAAAAATGGCTTCTTTTTTCTATTGTGTTTTTCATGCTTTCAAAGTTTGTTCCTCTGAATCTCTACTTGATAATGAACTCAGTTTTTTGAGAGCAGTTGCCACTGACAGAGGATTTTCTCCCATGATCATTGATAAAGCTCTTAAAAAGTTTTCCTCTTTCCATCCAAGAAAACATTCTGCTGTTAGAAAGAACATTAATAACCTAGCTGTGCTTCCCTTTTATCCTTCTGTCAGTAACAAAATTGCAAGAATTCTCCACAAGTTCAATTTTCAAGTCATTTTCTCACCTATCAATAAACTCCATGGTTCAGTTCTTAGAGATACTATTTCTGACTTCAATTCTTGGAGCATTTATAGCATATCTTGTCAGTGTGGTTAGAAATATATCGGCCAAACCAAAAGAGCATTGAGGTACAGGTTTTCCATATGAAAAGGTGAAATATACAAGTCTTCGATTGCCAATCATAGTTGGAAATTTAATGACAATTTCGACTTTGTGCCTGTACTGGAGACTGATTTTTTTAAGCTTTTTCACATTCACAAAAATTTACCTAGTTAATGATTTTAACCCAATCCTACCTAAAGTTTTTAAATGTCTATTATCTTAATTTTCAATTTTTGTTATTACTTCTACTAACAGATGGCGCTACTCTCTCAACTTCCTTGGGGTTAAAAATTGTTTGTAACTTTCCAGTTGCAGATTTCTTTGCTCCTGATGAAGAGGGACTTCGTTTGCCCTCGAAATCGATGCACAGGTTGTTGCTTCACTTCTGTGACAATTTATACCACTTCACTTAAGGATGCTTTCCTACTGACATTTGTTAATGACTTTGGGTCTGTTTCATTCAGTTTGGATGCTCCATGAAACTACTTAGGATGTGCTGTTTTTGATGATTGCGGAGAATTTGTAAATAATTTTCTTGATGTGGAACCGATGAATTTATCTTTTATTTACTTAAGGTTCTTTTTGCGAAATAACTGCAGAAGCTTCTCTGTTGATTTATCGTTTCTGTCACCCCGGCCCATATGTTGCATTCTGGTGGAGACACACGTCAGTGGCAGGGGGCCCTCATCATGCTGAAACCACATGGGAAAACGAACATGTTTGCACCCGTCAGACTTTAGGGCAACAAGTATGGCCCAACCAAGTGGTCTCCTACGATGCCAGCCCTTAACATTTATGGAAAACCATTCCTGGGCTGCATGGGTTCTTGTTGCATGTGGGTTCTCCTCTGACCACACATGAATGGTATGCGAAACAAACATTGCTTCACACGTGATGGTCGCCTCATCAGTGAACAAAATGGTGTCTATGAAGTGAAAATCCCTTACGCGCGTCTCGGCATGCAAAGGACAGTCAGGGAGCAAAATCGCCTTGGCCCAGTAACTGCATGCGCTGGATGTGATAGGGGTGCATGATGTTAGTATGCAGGATCTGCTAGATGGTATGCCGACCTGATGGGCAATAGCCCATATAGTGGTACCAGGATTGTTATATACTATATCCAGCATTGTCTCCTCATTGTTTGACATCCTTACTCTTTGTTTATGTTGCTGTGTGTCCACAATGAAGAAAGGATTTGCTCTCGAACGATCTCTGGTCCAAACGTGCAAAGAAGGCATGACTGCGAGTTTGCCTCCTGGGGTAACACTGGGCATACAACCGCTGTGCAGCTTGTCCATTGCAATCAGATGCATACCAGCAAGCTCAACGGTTGTGTAGCATTCCATCCTACTACCACTCTGTGAGTGGCTCACAGATATCTGGCATACAGGCCGCTGATTGCAATGGACAGGCCACACAGCAAATGTCCACCTAAGTTATCCCACAAGGCAAACTCGCAGTCGCACCTTCTTTGCATGCTTGCACCAGAGACTGTCCGAGATCAAATCCTATCTTCATCGTGGACACACAGCAACGTGAGCAAACAGTATAATGATGCCAAGCAACGAGGAGATAATGCTGGATCTGGTACACAACAATCCCAGTACCATTATGCAGGCTATCACCCATCAGGTCGGGTTTTCCATATGACTGTCTGGCAGATCCTGCATGCTGACATCATGCACCTCTAATCACATCCAGTGCATGCAGTTACTGGGCCAAGGCAATTTTGTTCTCCGACTGTCCTTTGCGCACTGGTTAGTTGAGACGCATGCAAGAGATATCCACTTCCCAGACACCCTTTTGTTCACTGATGAGGTGACCTTCAAGCATGAAGGAATGTTCGTTTCACATAACATCCATCTGTGGCCAGAGAAAAATCACATGTAACAAGAACCCATGCAGCCCAGGAACGGTTTTCCATAAATGTATGGGGTCGGCATTGTAGGAGACCACTTCTTCGAGCTGTACTCTTTGCCCTAAAATCAAACGGGTGCAAACTATCTGCTCTTCCTTCAGCAGGTATTGGATGACGCAGATGTATCTGTTGTCCATTCTTCCATGGTTTCATGTGGTTTCAGCATGATGCCCCCCCCGCCCATTACAACATTGATGTGCATCTCCACCTGAATGCAAGGTATGGCCAACAGTGGATTGGTCGAGGTACCATCGTGACAGCTGCTGGGGACGTCTGGGACATGCCCAGTATTTTCGCTAATGTTTGTCAATGTGCCGGAGATGTGAGGCCCTGCATCACGACCTGGGGTCGTAATTTCAAACTTTGATGATGATCATTGTGTCTTTATGTTGTTTTTGCTGTACTCCGTACATATTTTCTCACTCCATTTGTATCCTTTCTTTCTTGATTTTTTTTATCGTCACTACCATGCCAGGAAAGCATTTCCGACCATGCATTGATATGTGATTTCCCATCATCCAAGTGTACTCTATCTCTGATGAAAGTTTACCACTGCTGTACTGATAAACCCTGTATATTGCATTTTGCAGATTATCTGGTAATCCTGACATAAAATACTTTTGGTAATTAATATTAAATCTGGTTCAGATTAAAGTGCATTAAAAGCAAACTGGAGAAAAAACTTGCCAAACTATGCTTCACTTTCAATAAAGGACAGTATATCAAGTGTGCATTCTACACGTGCAAGTTTCATTCATTCTGTCATTATCCCAATCCGCATTCCACATATAGAAAATCATGACTAAGATAATAATTATAAGGAACATATTTACAAATTCTTTGCTATCAATGAAAACAGCACATCTTGGTTTAAATATATCCAATCTCAATAACTGAATGGGACAGAATCAAAATTATTAAAAAACCATGGCATGAAAGCAGTCTTAAAATCACACGTGTGCTAGAATTTATTAGACCATACTACAAAAAGAGAGATTTCTTTCAACTTACTATACATCTGGACACTGGTTTTGAGAAATGCAGCACTCTGAATTTTTGTCCATTGCTTCATGAACATGGTCCAAAAGTTTCATAGCTTTTTGATGAATTCTCTGAATAAAAATGAACATTTTAATGAGGTAAATTATACGTAGAAATTTATCTTCAGAAATATCTAACCTAATAAAACCTTTTCTTTCCACAGCTCTCATTATATACAGAAAAATAAAAATTGATGAATTTTCTGGAAGATACAGTGGCAACAGTCCATCTTCTACCTTCATTCTTTTTAATATACTTTATGAGTTAGAATTCAAAAGTGTTATAAAATACATTTAATATTTCAGTTTCATTCATGTAAAAATATTCGATGACAATGCTATTTAACATAAATTAATTTATGTATTAAGACAAATGATTTATAAATTGCATACATATTTCTTTATAATAAAAGAATTGGGAATAAAAAATTATCTCCATTCTGTCTTACAACTGGCACATTTTGCATTTCTTATTAAAAAAAAAACTGTTTTTGCGATGGTGAATTTTCTTCTCACAAGAACTGCAAAAATCATCCTAAAATAGAAATAAATATATAAAAGAGAAATGTTCATAATAATAATACACTTGAAAAATTACAATCTTTCCCAATTCACATAACAGTAAAGCACTTCAAAGAATTTTAAATATTTTTTTAAAGCAAATTGTTTTGTACCAGTTGGATTACAGTGTACTATTTTGTGTAAAAAATGAAACTCCTATGTGGGGTACAACACACATTTGTAAATATTTATGATAGAATTACAAATAATTCTTTCCTGAAAAACAAGAACATATGGTCTTAACCACTCAATAATTAATGGGGCAGCAAAAGAAAAGTTATTTGATGTGGAGGGAGAAGGGGAGGAATATCTCTGCTACAAAATGAATTTAAACTTATATCAGTTTATATATTATTAGAAAGTGTGTTTACTTTTAAATTGATCAGCATATTAATCAGAAGCAGAATAATTAAATTTCAATAATAAATTAAAGGTTTTATGCTTTGCCAAATAGCAACACCATGAGAACCACCACCTATATGAGAAGGTAGTATGCAAGAAACATTAAAATGGTCTTATATTTTGCACAGTTTTCTTACATTTTGCTGAGATTTTTTTAACCCACTGATTGATGATGTGTTTTCGCAACATTAACCAAAATACTTTTTTCGTCTACTGTATAATGTAACTTTTTTTTTTTTTTTTCCATGTTGTAGATAAAACTTCAAATTTGTTTGAAAATTTGTTTGGGCAAAAAAAAGCTGTTTCTCTCACATTGAAAACTTTTATAAAAATAAACTATTAGTTTGGTACTTGTAATTTTGAGCAGATCTCGTTGAAAGCACATCTAATCAAATAATTTTATGAAGACACTCCAATATTATAAAAATATTAAGACTTTATAATGGCATCAAAAGGTAAAGTTATTATTTTATTTTTGTTGGTATTAATATGCATTTTTAAAATGTCACAAAAACGCAACATTCGTTCAAAGCAGTGTCTATGAGTATACACAGATTTTCATAGGCAGTGTTATTTTTCTTTACAGATTCTACAAAACAACTGTTCCAAAATAATTAATATCCGAGACAACATTTTTCAACATTGAATGAAGCATTATAATTTATGAAAGACTGGATAAAACCCAAAAACTAGTTAAGGTTTGTCTCTATTTAAATATTTTAAATGCCAATTTCATGATATATGAGGTTTCTTTTTTTAAACACATCATTCTATAGATGAGCAAATGATACCTTATTATGGTAGACATTCATGCAAAATGTTTCTCAAAGGAAAACCCTTTCATTTTGAACACAAAGTTTGGTGTTTTGTGTTCCTACGAAGAGTACTTATATCATTTTGATATATATACAGGAAAATCTTCACAGACATTGAATAATTTTGGACTAGCAGATCTTTTAAGTGTAGATCACATAACGATCTTCAAATCATTATGTACATTTTGAGAACTTTTTAATGTCACACACATTGTTGGAATTGAACGAGCTGAAAAATCTGTAATCAAAACAGAAAATGAAGAATGTGGAACATATGACACCACATTTGATAAAGAGCATGGCATAGCAGTAATTCGATGGGCCAACAATTCCATCACAGCTATGACAACTAACTTTGATACAATTTATCTGCCTAAGACATACTCAAGAAAAAAAAGCAAATCTGTATCTGTAAAGTAACCTAAACTCATCGGATATTACAACAAATATATGGATGGTATAGACCTTCTGGACAATCTTATTGCGATGTATATAGAATGCAAGTAAAAAGTAAGAAATTATTAAGAATTTTATTTATGTAGCTAAATCGAATGCATGGAAACTTAAAGATTGCTGTAGCCCTCAAAATGAACAGGAAAGAATATTCTGAAAATTTGTAGCCTTCATCCTTATATAGTGATCGTGTTGGCCAACCTTCTTTCTTTCAGAATTTAGCCTCAAGTGAAACGAGAAAGGATCCCAAATCACATTATCCGGAAAAATAAAAAATAAAAAAAAAAAGCAAACACTGTAGTAGTCAAATGATAATTGTAATAGATTTTATGTGCCTTTCTATAGAAAATGCTTAAAAGACTTCCATGTATGCCAAAAGCAATCGGTTTTGACCGACGTGTTTCCGCAACATTTTGTATCTTCAAAACAAATATTTGTATTCTCAGAGACTATATTTCCTTCTTGTGAAAGGTAGTGCTGTTATAAATGGGTTAAGGTAAGGTAACACTTGCCAAGGGCTGTTTCTACACTCTTCATTCTTCTCATTTCACTCTCTCCTCTCAGTTTCTGAGACATGAATCATATCTATAAATTTGATTTTATCACAATAGGATTCCACAGATTTTAAAATAATATAGATCTTTCAAGGTGTTAAAAAAAGCAGATGACACTTTTAACCTAATAAAATTAAATAATGCATGTGGCATGATATAAATTTAAAAAAATGTTACTACAATACATGTCACTTAATGTGATTGCAATTAATATTAGCATTTCAATATTGTTAAGGTATTATGGAAGCTTCGCCCATTTGTTTAAGAAAACATGGAAAATGCATCACTTCTTGTGATCAACAAATCGGTTAATGTTATCGAAGGGTCACGAAATGAATCCTTTAAACTGAAATAAAGTTTCCAGTTTGAACCACCGAATACATCAAAATAGAGTATTCAAATTGCCAAATCTGGAGGATTTGCCAACTAAGTGAGGATTAGGATGCTTTAAACGAATAAAGCTGAAAATGACCTAAACATTCTAAAAATCAGAAACTGGAAAAAAATTGCTAAAAGCTAGAGATGCCTGGAGAAGAACAGGGCCCACAAAGAAGAAAAAAGGAGTAAAGAGTTAACCAGTACACAAACACAAAATTAGAAATAAATATGTATAATGCAAAGACATGCATGATGCTATTCATTTTTAATGAATAGCTTTTGAAATGGCATAACAAATTAATGAATGACATCTTTCTTCTTATTGACAGTTGTACAGCACCTAGCATAAATGTTGCTCTTAAATATACTGAAATTTTATATTTGTCAGCAAACAATCAGCCATATAATAAAGGGATTATAAGAGCAGCAAAAGAACATTATCATCATAAAATGATAATTAGAATCCTTTGTGACATTAGATGATACAGATATAAGGGCAACTGAATTAACAACAACAACTAGTCTTCTTGATACTCTGCATTTGTTGAAGTCTTAGAAAAGACAAGAACCATTTTAAGCATTTCGAGCTTCTAACAAATGACAAAATAGAGGAAGTTGAAAAACTAACAGCAAATTCTCCAACTAATATGAAAAATAACGAATTTAACTCTTGGGTGGATATTAATAAAGTACTCAAGTTACTGGGCTAGTGACAGAAGATATCTGTCAGTTGCTTTCTGAAATGAATTCAAGCAGATCATATGATAGCCTTTATGAAGAAGGTGACGAAATTGGTGAATTTCCTACAAATGATAAGATGGGGGGATGTCCTACGAGCAGAAACATTATGAATAAGAATAGTTCATAAATTAACTTTGCATAACAATTACAAATAGTCAATTATTAATGACTTTTTCTTTAATTACAATGATGTAAAAATAAGTATTTGTAAGTTTCTAGTTATATTTATATTTAGTTAAATTCCATCGATATTTTGAAGGCTATCTTTCTCACTTAGTTCAGATTGGATGTAAAAGGATTAAACATTTGACCACTGAAACTATGCTGTAACTAACTAAGAATGGCAAAAACCATAAATGAAACTTTTGCAACAAAAAGAACTCTCTGAATAACAACATGTGAAAAATTAACCATAAGAATCTGCATACCCTGAGGAGCTCCCAAGGTCAAATAGAACTTCCTTCTTCAGCGGCTGGAAGGAAGACATGCTTAAGAGAAAACGTCAGCACGAAATTTGAGAATGTTTTAAATCACACACACACACACACAGGAGGGGGGGAAGGTCCAGTGGCTTTGTGTGTTTTTTTTTTTTTTTTTGGTTCTATCTATTGACTGAAACAGACAAAAGGCAGCAAAGAAAATTCTTGAAAGATAAAAAGTGAGTAGAAATGACATCATTAATCAGAAGTTTTCTATAGATATAAAACTTTTATTATTATCTACATTTCTACACCGCGAGACACTTTTTTGGAATTAACTGAAAAGAAATGGGGGGGATTCTTTATGGAAGCATTGATGTTTTAAGAGCTTGTTAGATTTTGAAATTGTTAATTTTAGGACGAAAGGGTGACTGCATTTACTGTCATTCATTATGTTTTCATTTTATTTGATTTTCAGTTCTGTCTTGTTAAGTTAACTTTAGTTTATCTCAGTTATATTAGAAAATATTAGTTAAAATTTTTTCATAAAATAAAATACATACTTGGAATACTATATTTTGGTATACTATATTCTTACTCGGAAAGTGTTGCAGTTCCGCAATGGCTTTGGTACCAAAGATAATAGAACCTTCATCCTATAATTAAAAATACATATGTTCATGCATACACTTAATAATTTTAACTTATCAGCTTAAATACCTAATTAAAATATGGCTTTAAAATTGATTTCAAATACTGTAATATTAAGTTTTATATGTTTTTTAAGGTATTCAAAATTTCATTGGCATGCTGCTTTGCTATTGCATTAGTTAATCAACATTAATAGCTTTCTTGAGGTGATTTAATCCAATACTGGTTATTTCCAAATCTGTTCAACCCCACCTCCTTTCTTCTTAATTCAGTTTTGGATTCTGATTCATTTGAAATTTTTTATGTTTCCAATCATTCAGTAACAAATGTTATGTTTTTCATCCCCATATAAAATTTAAGATACAAAAGATTTTTCCATGAATATTCTACATTTGTTATATCAGCATCACACACTATATATATATATATATATATATATATATAAACTTTATTACTTTTATTAAAATTATGTGAAAGTACTCATTTATATGTTTCTTGTTCCATTTATATTAATGAAATTCCATTGCTGTTTTGAAGGTTGATTCTTCTCATCATTTACTGTAACTAAAATAATTGTGGACAAATGTGATCATATTAAGCAGCTACTGTAGAAGCAAGCTGTAGTTCTGTAACAAAAAACTTAAAATATTACTCTTTTATTTTATACAGTAAGCTAAGTTTTAAAATGTCGCCAAGTTTGAAGATTTCTGGTGATTTTCACTAAATTTGGTGAAAAATAAGTCGCCAAAACCATCGCCAGGTAGGCAATATCTCGCCATTTTTGCAAGATAGCTATTTATCTCAATATAATCTCTTGCCTCTGCAATCTTACTTCCATCAAAGCTTCATCTCTTCACATTTTTCATGTTACATCATACAAAAGATACTACAGTTTCACAGATAATTTCAGTCAAATTATTTATATACAAAATTCATAACAATACTTTTTTTCAAAATGTAAGGAAAAAGTATAGCAGTTTTATATACTTGTTCATAAAAAGAAACCGCAGCAGGTTTCCAAGGTGAACAGCCTCTAGTCGATAGAACAATGTAGGTAAGGGAAGTTGGCAAATTTGATAGATTGGCTTAGAATCATGCAGAGTTATGTCAAACAAAAGTCCGAATGTTACAAGTGTGTTCTTAACACTTATTCATAATTGGCAGCTAACAGTTAAATTGTGCTGCTTGGCAAGAGTTTCAAGTTGATGGGATAATACACAAGTAACAGAAAATCATTTTCTAGCATTTTGCACATCATTAGTATTAAACAGAATACAAAGTACCTATTTTATATTAACAATATAATATATGAAATGATATTTAGTTTATAACATATTTAATTATTATTTATTAATAGTGATAATGTTTTATTCTGAAAACTGATCAATTCAATTTCACTGGATTATGAATAGTACACAGATATCTTGTTCCACATAACAGACATTCCACAACTAGTAAAACAGACATAGTATCTTTATGTTGCATAACTGTCATCTCAATGCATTAAAAAAACAGCTAAAATTTTTCCTCATCTACTACATTCACTACACATGCCCTCAACCCAGATTATTACTTTTTCTGCAACAGGGACATATTTCTTTCCATCTGAAAATTTCAAAATTACAGTACTTCTAGGTAGTAAAATAATTGTTGAGGTTACAACTATAAGAATTCTTTATACATGGAATAGACTGTTTGGCTCAACGTTAGCTGAAATGCCTGGATACTCAGGTAACTACACTGGTGTGCAAAACTTTAAGCAACAATGTAAATTTTAATCAGATAGCCATGAAATTGTAGAAAAGAAAACTGGTTTTTGCGATCAGTACAATGAACATGCAATTCAGTACAAAGGTCATGCGTATGCAAATGTCAGGAAGAAAACATCACAGGCGACGTGAACATACGCAAAACGTGTGCGGTTGGCATACTCAACTCAAGACTACAATAAAAGGAAGGATGGAAATGCAATTAAAGACATTTGTGCAAGTGAGTTCTTTCATGAAATATGGCTAGAAGAAATCACCTGGATGACTTCACATTAGGAAGAATGATTGGAAAGCTGGAGGAGAGGTGTAGTGTGACCAGTGTAGCTGAAGAGTTTGGAATCAACAAAAGTATCATTTCGTGCACTTAGAAAGCCTTCCAAGCATTAGGTACAGATGTTAAAAAGGTTGGTGGTGGCCACGCCAAGAAAACATCTGCAGTGGATAACCAATATAGCGTCCTACAGACGAAAAGAGCACGAACCAGTCAGCAAGCGCCATAGCTCAGCAAATGTGTACAGCAACGGGGTGACAAGTGTCGTGGATTACTGTGTCCAGACGCCTTCACAAATATGGCCTATTTGCCCCCCCCCCATCCTAAATTCTGCATCCCTTTGAAAGTTGACCATCGGCACCACCATTTAGTGGTGCAAGGAACACAAAACTGAACATCTTATCAATGAAATCTTAGTGCCACAAGCGATTCTCAATGCCATTGCTTTGGAGAGAGGTTGGGACACGGTTTCATACCAGTAACATCACGAAAAGAAACCATTATGGTGGTCTCGGAATTCTTGTCTGGGGAGGCATCATGCTGAATGGGCGGACAGAGCTGCACATTTTCGACAGAGGTTCTGTAACCAGAAATCTCTATTGTCAGGAGGTGATCCTTCCCCATGTGCATCTGTTCATCCTCTGGGGAACACCCAACAACTGAAACAGATGCTGATTGAGGAATGGGCACTCTTACCTCAAGATCTGTTGGACAATCTGGTGCTGAGTATGGACAGACATGCGAGGCAACAACTGCAGTAAGAGGAGGGCATATCCCATATTACAGAACATCTGCTTGTTGTTCGTCTTGTACAGAAAATCATGCATAACGATACTATGAGTTCAATAAAGCCTTTTTTTGTTTGATTCCATACTGTATGCATTGTATCCATTTTTGCACAACTGTGCTTTTGTCATTGTTTAAATACAAAATGCCCTTCTCATTTCTGAATTTCAAGTCTCTCAGATGATTTCTCATGGAGTTATGGCAAAAAGAACACCTGTTGCTTAAGTTTTGCAAACAACTGTACTTTGATAAGGGTATTTCTCTTTTAGTTAAGTTTTGGCACAAGTGAAGATATGGGTCATGACGGCCATTTCAAATAAACTATTCAATTATCCAATAAAATCAATCTCCAATGCTGTCTTGACAAAATACAATTTTTTTAACAGAACCTGTGTGTGAAATGTTCTCCAACTTTCCAAGTCATATTAAATTTAAGCATATTTATAAGAGTATATATGAAAGGTTTCAAGCATTCTATTACTAGCACTGTACATACTTATCCTAACTAAAATTCCAATTATGCAGGTGCTACTATGTTAGCGGAATTACATCATAAATCTAAAAATGTACATTTTATAATATTTGTTGTTAAATCATTATTCTTACTTAAATTTAGCAGATAAATACAAGTTATTTATCCATTTAATATTTCTTAAAGGAAAACCGACCTAGTAAAAATATATTTTAGATTTGGTTTTGGCAAAAGCATAGTCTTTTTTTAATTCTTTTCATGGCAAAATACACTAAAAGGCCATTACATTATGACCACCCTGTTAATAACATGTAGGACCATATTTAGCCCTCAAAACTATCAGTACCCAGCATGGCATTGATTCCACAAGGTGGTAATACGTAGTCCGAGGTATCTGGTACCAAGCGCTCACCAACTGGTCCTGCAATTCCTGCACATTGCGAGGGGGTAGCGTGGCAGTACGAATTTGGTTTTCCTGGTGGGACCACAAGTGCTCTATTGGATTAACATCAGGTGAATTTGGAGACCAAGACATCACTTGAAAATCATTGGAATGGTCCTTGAACCACTCCCACCTTGATGATTCAACCCTTATGATATAGTGCATTATCCGGTTGGTAAACAACATCGCCCGCTGGAAATACTGTTGTCATGAATAGGTGAACCTGGTCTGCAACGATGTTCATGTAGTGCACAGACATCAGGGACTGTTCTATGGGAATTATGCTCCATGAAAACATTGCCCACACCATAATATTTCTGCCACTGGCTTGTCTCCGTCAAACTGTGCATCCGGGAGCTAGGCTTTCGTTTGGAAATCAGCGTATTAGCACACGCCCATCGATGTGATGGACGAGAAAACTTGGTATGTCAGACCATGCAACTTTCTTCCATTCTTCTAATGTTCAATTCTGATGTTTCTTGGCCCATTGCAGATGGCGATGATGCGGCTTCAGTGCAGGGACATGCTTCAGCCTCTGGCTGCGTAGGCCCATACGCAGCAATGTATGCTGCACAGTGTGTTGAGAAATACTGTTTGGGTTGCCACTGTTGTAGGTGATGGTGATTTCGGCTGTTGTAGCTCTTTGGTCACGGCGAACAATTTGTAGCAATCTACACTCTCCTATGGAATCAATGCACCGTCGACGACACACTGTTGGCCAGCAACTTGTTTCACCATCCATACACCACTTTCGCTCACAACAATGACATGTGAATAGTCCACTAAATGCGTTGTTTATGATATTGATGTTCCAAGTTGCCGAGCCATATCAATTTAACCTTTATTGAAGTCTGATAAATTAGCTGTTTTTCCCATTATGTCACTACTCGCGCTATGTTTGGAAAGACAAAGCATAGCCGCTTTATGTATTCCAACATCATCCGCATACGTGCAGTGGTTTTGCTCCTGGGTGAGCCCACTGTTATAGATGGAGGGTGGTCATAATGTAATGGCTCTTCGGTGTATGTATACACACATAACTGTTCAAAAATGAAAGCCTTAAAATGGTCTGTTAGTATGATAAATATATCGTAAATAAAAAAAAATAATATCAAATGGTGTCTTTTTTATTCTTAGAAAGCTTAATGTTGCAACATTACTAATAGTTTAACCTGGGACAACTCACATAAGAATTTCAGTATAACAAATTCTTAACATAAACATAACATGCTTTCCAAAAATAACTGATTTTTTTATTACAAAATTCAGTAAATCAAAGTAAGAATAAAATAATTAAAATTTGTTATTACTTTTGATTTATATCAAATGAAAAATTGATTTCAATTTTGTTATAATAAATTTTCAGCCATGCCAGCTGCCATTCCTTAGATTGGGTTAAATTCCTGGAGAAAGGACAGATGTTTGTGTCTAGTGTATTTTTGCCGAAAATTCTCTTGAGAAACGGATGGAAGGAGAAGACAAGTATAAGACCCTCAGATCTGTCTCATGGGGAGTTCTTCAAAATTGAAACAGAGCTGGGCAGATTTGTATTGTAATTTATAAGATGCCCAAAGCCAATGTATATTTATGTTGTTAGTGGAGGGAAATTTGACAAAAAAGAGCAAAAGGTTTTCAACTCTAGGCACCACAACACAAATTAAAAACTACTCAACCATTTGAGGTCACTAAGTTTTCAGAACGGAGTTGTATTTTCAAAGTTTACAGTTCATTCGAGAGTCTATGTGATCTACCAAATAATAAAAGTGATGCTACTAGTTTCTTACCTGAGTCTAATATAGTGCCAAGTAACCATCAATGTTTCAATTCGCACAAAATGAAATTTTATTTGAGTCAATCAAAGAGTGAATGGTGGTGCTGCAACAGCAAAACGCCATTTTAAGTCATATTTAGTGGAGTTCATGTAATGGCTGAAAGTTATAGTGCAGGGTAAAACATTTTGAAGCTATTGCCAAACACTTTCCACCTGAAATGAAGAACAACTAATTGTATCAAATTACTGCCGAAGTTAGTCAATCTTCCATTAACATGTTAATGACTGAAGAAACTTTTATCTCTTATTCATAATAAAATTTAAGGCAATTACTGTGAGGCAACTGAGGAGTCAGAACAAAATTTCAAATTGATAGCTAATGCTGACTACATCTACAAACGTTTTGTAGGCAAAATGACAGTCATCATAATTTTCAAAAAGAGAGATTAATATAAATTCTCACCCGTTAGCCTTCAAGCAAACAAAACAAATACTGTTTCATAATGAAAAGTAATTGTTTTTTCTTGTATCTTACATTTATAATACATTAAAAAAAATTACTTTACAAGCGGACTTTTTTAAAAGTCTATTTTGACGATTTTCAATTATGTACATTTGAAAAAAAAAATATGTGAAAGGATCAATAAATTTTATTTTTAATGAAAAATAACCCACATAAATATTTATTTTTCCAATAAAATAGCTTTGATTTAGCTATGAAGTCTATGAAAAAAAAAGGTATAAAATTTATTTGTTTAC
This sequence comes from Stegodyphus mimosarum, assembly GCA_000611955.2. NCBI lineage: Eukaryota > Metazoa > Arthropoda > Arachnida > Araneae > Eresidae > Stegodyphus > Stegodyphus mimosarum. The sequence goes on along the minus strand of KK121265.1, from coordinate 183,325 downwards.
TTGCTCATTTCATTCATACCTTTTAGTAACTTTTTATATAAAATGAGTTTTGGTCTATATGCAGTAATAGTGAAACAACTTCATGATATGACAAACCTAATAATTTTGATAAGAAATTTTCCAAGAAGATCATAACACATATATAATCTGATAATTCCGATTAAGAAACAGTACTTCATTTTGTGATCAAAATTTTCTTAGCCATTCAGAAAGCAACTAACTACTGAACCCTCACTTAATTTTCAATGCGTGGTATTCAATAAAAGTAATTTTGAGGTTTTATTTTCTCGCTGTGTAAAGAATGTCTTAACCATAATTGGTATAATTATGGGCTTTCCATCAGTGGCATGTTGTCAATGGACTACAGCACGGGTTCTTAACTTTTTTTTAATTCTTTCATCACTGCTAGATGACCATTCCCTCACCCCTTCCTTTCCAAAATTTGAAAAATACATTTATTTAAATTTAGATTACTTTATGTTTTCTTATAAACTAAATAAGAAAAGTGTAGAAAATATTAATAAATACTAAATTTTGACTAAAAGTAGTTTTTTAAATTCATAAACTAAAACTGAATCCTTAACAGATAAACATACAGCAATACTTTCTTGAGAATCCTCAGACTAAAGTAACACCACCTAGCCAGGACAGGTACACCATAATTTTGAGGAAGAATACCCTAAAGGATTGTCGGAGTTATTTTCACTAATCACTGTATGGGCTGGATGGTAGAAAGACAGGCCACGGAAGTGAGAGGAAGTCTGAAGTAACAGGTATGTCTCATGAGCTCCTTCCAGCAAGCTCAAAGTCCCATAGAAAAGTAAAAATATCAAAGAAAGAAACTTTGATAATGCAATGCACTAATCAACTGCTTTCTTTTCATATGAATAAACTGTTTGTTAACCTGACTTTTAAGAAAATTCTTAAGCAGGATATGATTAAACGTGCTATGGATAAGAGCTGGAGGATTCTGAGGGAAGAGAGAACTTTTAATTCCCAGTTTTCCAAGAAAGACAGCGGTAGCTCTATTTAGACGTCTGACCAGACATGACTGTTTGCGAGACCACCTCTACAGAATTGGAGTGGTCGATTTTGGGGTGACTGCAATCAGCCGTTATTATTGGGTGACTCCAATCAGCCTACTATGATTTTTTGAACATTTAAATAATTGTATCGCTCTTTCTCGGTATTGTTAAAAAGTGCGAGCCCATGAACTAATAGCTTAAGCGCTAATGTTTGGCATTTGTAAAATAAAATAAATAAAAATAATTTCATAGGATGCCCCCATAAATGTGCTGTAGCCACATGTCTCGGGAATTATAAAAACACTCTAAAAGTTACTGTTTCTAACTGTCCAACTGAATCTGAATGCATATTTAAATGGATAAAAAGTCTATGAAACAAATATGACTTTCAGCCTACTAAGCATACAAATGTAAGCTCGATTTTGTCGCATATTTTTATGTTTTATAAAGTATTTATCAATTTTTTATTATTTTTATTGATACATTTGTGATGTTTATATTTTCATTATTAGCAGTCAGTTTTAATCACTTCAAAGAAATCTTTTCCTTCAAAGCTAAAAATTTTAATCACAAAAATTGTAATAGTAATTTATCTTATTCCTTATTTCGATACAAATAACTGTGAGTGAAATAACGTTTCACATAACCAGATGGATTTTAGATTTAGTGTGTATATAATAACTAATAATTTATGAATACTTTCTAGTACATTATATAGACAGATTTCTTAATTATTCCAAAGTTATCATAATATGCCAAAGACAAGAAGCTAACAAATAATGCTAATAGGTTTTATTTTAAAATTTTCATATTGAGGTATATAAATTTGGTATCAATGTATTTAAAGTAATTGATCATGTTCAATTCTCAGTGTTTGTTATACCCAAATACCAAATTTTTTTACATGTAAATAAAACACTGTAATCACCATAATGAGTTTCTAGATACTGCAAATTACTTAGTCAATTATATATGTAATTGGAATTATACACGGCAACACAAGAAATGGGAACTTTTCAATGATCGAATAAAACCAAGAGTGATGGAAGAAAAACATTCATTCATAGTAACTGAAACCTTAAAACTTGCCATTTAAGAAACAGTAATGGAATTTATATTTGATGACATGCTGCAGCCTCATCTGCTTGAATATCTTTGGAACATCCTAAATACCATTTTTCAGTAGCAAACAACCACAATCTGTTTACTTATCCTGAATGCACTGCAAGTACTCTGTTGGCCAACCCTAGTACTGGACATCTCACAGTCAAACACGATTGGCTAATGATAAAATTATCTTGCTTTCTCAATGAAATGAGGATGAACTGTAAGGTCACATCAACAACACATGGGGCAGAAACCACAGCATGTGATTTAGATATTCGTTTGATGCAATGGCTAGTTTAAAAATATATGGAACATCATACTGAATGTCTTACTACTATAAATATTGACAAATTTAATCATTTGTTAAGTAATTGGTTATCTATCCAAGTATGCAGACTGGTCTCTTTAAAATGCTTCTTTCAGGGAAAAAAAACTGCTGTAAATGTAAAAATTCATTCATATGCATATATTTCTGAATCCGGTCCTGATAACAGAAAATTACCCATATAAGTACTTCCTTCAGCAAGTTATACCATTCTATAAGCAATATATTTTGTAATTTATATTCATAGCCTGACATGCCAATATAAATTAATAATTTTAATAACTGTAACAAATGTTGCATTTAAAAAATGTTTTAGTCCTACAGATTTTGATACTACTTAAAAAGACATATAAAATCAATACATTAGCATATCAAAAGGCACTTAACACTTAAAAATGTATCACATAGTCAAACCTGCCTTTTTTTGGGGGGGGGAATATACGGAATATTTGCAGATTTTCACTGACAGACAGCACGATGCCATTTGTATTACATTCAATGTTTAATATGCTGAGTGAAAAACACATTACCCAAGGTGACCATATGTCTTGAATTTCCTGGGACAGCTCCTGTCCCCAGTTTTTACAACTAGTTCTTTTGGTCCCGAATTTATAGCATTTGTTCTGAAAAACAGTAGCGTGAGATTGTAAAAGTTTAAATGCATATATTTATTTAAGTAGTGTAGCTTGAAAAGTGTAAGTTAACAGACGCGTGCCACATTGGCCACATAAACAGGAGATTCGAATTTACCTTAGAAAAATTGCTATGGGGGAATTCTGTTTATCTCCCCACCAGCATACTTAGAATTTTTGCTCATGACTCGCAGCTGCAGTTTACACTTTCACTTACAGACAGCGCTGCAATTTATAATTGTTATATTAATTCGAATGTGATCTGAATTTATAATATATACATATATTTTTTAATTATCAACAGTGCACTACATTTATTAATATGTATCATCCCCTTACACATTATTACACGGCATTTAAAAATAATTCTTTTATCATTTGCTGAAATTTCACTGTGAATATATAAGCACCTAAAATCATCTTTCTTTTGTCACATTTAGATCGTTACATTTTTTTTCCACCTTCATTTTGATTTTACGTAAGGGTTAAAATAAATTTTAAAAATCAGCCAAAACAATAATATGTAATGACATTTCTCGTCTGGTAATGACATATATTTTTTATTTATCAACAGTGCATTGCATACATGCTAAGGATATGTTTTACTGCAGTTCAAAAAAATAAAGTATACATTTAATGAAGACCTAGAGAAGGAATTCGTGTTTCTTGAAAAAACTATAAGCGATTCCAATGTACAGTGCAATACTTTGCTGTCAACATGTTCTTCAAAATTTTCAATAACCCATGGTGAACGTACAGATATTAAACTTTATATAAATAGTAATAAACATAAAATGTCAAACTCTGCTGCTGCATGTAATTTGTCATTAAAGAATTTCCTCAAACAGAAGGAAATGGGTGATAACAAAGAAGAAGTAGCTGTAGTAGAAGGTCTTAAGTCCATGGACAATACGTCCAAGCTGCTCCAAGTGGCATTTCAGCCTAAATTTAAATGTGCATGAACCAAGGCCAAAGCAGTAATAGAATACTAACTGTTTTCATGCCTTAGGCTTTAAAAGGTTTCCACAATGATTTGGAAAAATGTTCATTTGTTTAAACCTTAACTGATGTATCCAATCACAATGAAATAAAATTTTTTCAAATACAGTACAAAGTCCAAGATCCGGAATGATCTAAAATCTGAATCTCAAAACCGCCAACAACTTTTTTTCTTTTTTAATGCTTTCTGCATGGGCATTTGTTTTTTCCCCCCATAAATAAAATGTGAAAAGTCCCAACTCTTAATTTTCCTTCAGCACTAAATAGATGGTTGGTTATTCAATTATGGCAAAGCACACGAGGGCTATCTGCCTAAGGGGAGGGATGCCTTCGTGGAGGACTTTCTAAGGGAAACTGGCTCGTATACAAGTTACACATGGGCAAAACCACGAAAACGCCCATGCAGCCAGCCCGTTCGCGGGATTCGAACCTTGGACCAAACTACCAGTGTTCAGCGTCTTTTACCACTCGGCTGCTGGTGGGCCTCAGCACTAAATAAACATCATTATTGAAGAAATAATAATTTAGCATAAATTTGTGTTATCAATTATTTGGCTCCATAGTTGTGTATCAGCTTGCCGTACATCTCAAACTGAAACAGTCATTGGTGATTTTACACCTACTAATATCCCTGACACCAAACTGGTGAATCATTATTTATTATATTTTGCTTTCACCACTGCCATGCTCATCAATACATGATAATGTGAGTAAACCTTTACAACCTTTTATGTTTTCATTACACTTGGCAATGATTACAGATTTAAGCTAAATGCACTAAGAAATATTGACGAGGAAAAATTTAACACAAATTTCTTTCCATATGCTAAAAATAGATTTCGTTAATGCTACTCAAAGGCCAAAATATTACATTTAGTGCTATTTGAATTAGAATAACTGATTTATTTTTCACATAAACCCAGAACCGGTGCCAGAGCTCATATGTCTGCACCAGGTACTCCCAGATGCCTGTTGAAACTCCTCGCAGATGAGGGCCATCGGTTGGGTACTGTACTTCCGAATTTCTCTGGACAGCACTCGTCGGTCTCTATCTCCCAGTTTCGTTGGTCTGCCGACTCGGGGCACATTCCGACATTCACCGCTCACCTTCCACTTCTTAATCACATAGGCCACTGTCAATTTTGGGTACTTCAAATCGCTAGATATGTCCCTTAAGGATCGGCCACATTTGCGATACCCGATAATTATACCTTTCTCGAAATCAGAGAGCTCCGAACTGCGAGGCATCCTGCATGCGACTAAAGCCGATGCTGTTTCCTACACGATATATACCGGCGGAGTCTGTGGCGTACTTTAGGTCTGCAAATACCGTCATTTGCATAGGTGTCCAAATACTTATTGGTATTCAGTGTATATACATATATATGTACCAACCGGTATTTTGGCCAGTACATATGTGTACCATAATTTAGGCAAATTATTGTTACAGACAATAATAAATTATGCAGCTTTTGGTACATGCATGGCCAACCACACTCCCCTAAGAAAAAACAATGAAAAAAGCAACAAAACAACAATGAGTAACCTTATAATAATAGAAATTGCTTTTGTTTTTGTCTGAAAATCTATTATTCACATTCAGGGACGAAAGGGTTAAAGATCATCTTACCCTATTGTAGCTATAACCAGTCTTGGTATTTGGAACATCGCTTTCTCCAATGGGGATACTGAGCAAATGGAACATTTTGACTGTTAATCAACTGAGTTATTCTTATGTAATTGCTCTGCCACAGAAAACCATAATATCCAACATCACAAGTTTTTGTTTATAGTATTTACTATTTTATCTGGTGTTTGACTTAAGTCCAAACTTGTGTATAAGCCAGAAGGATACATGACATACCAGGAATCTTCCAGAATGTAAGGAATTCCATGCAGCGCCACTGTCAGGCCTGCCAGATGAAATTCTGGTCATAATTTCGAACACCTGTTGCAGTACAACCTTTCAATTAAATGTTTTCTGTCCCATTAATGCGTTGCTGTTTTTATTCTTTTTCTCTGCTTCTTTGCACAATAGCTTACAACTACTGCATTTGTGACCCTGCAATCGTATGTGATTCCAAGTTGTCTCTGTAACCCCTACACACCCTGCAAGTTTGTCAGTCAGGTCCGAATCACCCTGTATATATGGACCTACATACCACTTCCACCACAATAACAATCATAATAAAATAACTTATCTGTAAAAAATAAATAAATAAAAATTATATATAATATCCCAAATTTTGAACTTCGAAATCTGGTCACCTTAATTTACCAGACTAAATAATAAACGCATTGAACTGGGTTCATTCTGAGAATTCTAGCTATATTGATACCTTTCCATAGCTAATTTTATATAATAACCACAAAAAAATGTACCTCTTTGCAGTCTCTTGTAGTTTTTCTTGAAAACAATTAAACAGAACTTAATGATTCATTAAAATCAATCTTCCAAAGATTGAGTTCAAACAGTGTAAATTACAATGCAGAAACAAAATCAAAATGACCCCAGAATTATTTATAGTTCAACTTAAAATAATCTTTTTTCTGGCTTTTTGGCTCTTTGGATTGCCAGACTACATTAAAACAGAATAATTTTAAAATTCATATTTTATTTCTAAATTGACAATGCAGAAACAAAATCAAAATGACCCCAGAATTATTTATAGTTCAACTTAAAATAATCTTATTTCTGGCTTTTGGGATTGCCAGACTGCATTAAAACAGAATAATTTTAAAATTCATATTTTATTTCTAAATAATATTATTATTTATGAACTATTTCTGCTCTTGTTCTTAAATATTCAAATTCCATAACAGCTTTCCTCCACAATAAATGTAAAGATCGTGCAGTATTTGTTGCCAATCTTAAAATCAACAGGCATACTCTAAAAGTATTACTTGCAGTTTTTTTCCTCCACAATAAATGTAAAGATCGTGCAGTATTTGTTGCCAATGTTAAAATCAACAGGCATACTCAAAGTATTACTTGCAGTTTTTTACATAGCCTTTACCATTAGCAGTGGTTTAGAGGCAGAAACTACTCTTTCTTATGGTTGCAAAGAATATTCATATTAAATTTGGTGCTGATATGCTTAACTGCATTACAAGCATTTCTAAAAGCCTTTATATTCAAAATTGCACTTTTATAAGCTATTTGTTTGATCTTATATGTAAGATAATTGTGTAAAACAATGAATGGATTGATAATCTGCACATTTGAATTGATTTAATCATGGTTACAATTAAAAAATTTTCAGTATGTTACATGTCAGAAAAATTACTTATAAATAACCTTATGGCTAAAAAAAAATTAAACCTTAGGTATCGTCTATTGAAATCTGCAAGATTCTGTTTATTGAAAACTAATATAAAAAAATAAGCTGAAATTTCTACATTTTTAAAATGGTAAAGAAAGTGTATTTCAGAATGTGATGTGTTGTTGATATTTACTGTACGGTTCTGCTTGGTTTCTGTCTGAAAAAATCGACAAGTGGTATTGGTTGTTCGTGAAATCTGGAAGCCTGCTGTGCAAAATAGGTTTATCGGTAACCCTAATGTTAATAATGTTGGCGAAACTAGCGTCGTAGAAAATTGTGCGAATATTTTCAAATGTGTTGAGATTTTGGCTATTTTTTGAAATAGTAACCCTTTTGTATGGACCGGAGATTTTGAATTGCTGTGTTTGGTTGTACGTGCGTAATGTTTTATGAAAGTAGTGCTTGAAAGGCCGTTTGAATGTTTAGTTAGTGTTATAAATGAGTATATTCTTCTAGAGACGGCAATAATTTCAGACTGCTGGAGGGCGTACAATTGCCTTTCAGATGAAGAGCTGAAACCACCAAAAATTTAATTGAATTGCTTATGTGGAGGATAGAGGTGTCCATGTATGTACATGAAGAAAAGGTATGTTAAAAAATTGACGTTTTATTTATTTACTGGTGTTTCTGTGTTAATTTTTGTTAAAAGATTTGTTATTTAATGTTTTTATATTAGAAAATTTACATTTTTGGTTATTCGTTCATGTCTGTGTGTCAAGACAGCGGTGAATTGTTTCTGGTTAACATAATAGTTTTAACTTTGTTTTAGCTTTCTGATTTTGTTTACTTGAAAATAGATTGATGTGTACATAGAGAAAGTTAAATTAGTGCTCAGTGCCTACTTTGCACAATTCTGAGATTTTTTTTTAAGTTAAAATAGGCCGATGTGTACATGGATAAAGTTAAATTAGTGCCCAAAGCCTAGTATGTGCAATTCTCAGACTTTTTTTTTAAATTAAAATAAGCCGATGTGTACATGGACACAGAGTTTGTGTAAGTATTTGATTTCTTGTTTTTGTTTTGTACAGTGAGTGGAAGGATCGGCACCATCTTGAAATTAATGCCGATGACCAATTTCAAGATGGTGCCGATCCTTGGCATTAAAAAAGAAATGATTCACCAAGTGGTACCGTAAAGATTAACCAAGAATGTTCCAGATTATAATCCCTCTTACGGCAGTTTGAGTGTTTTGCCAGTGGACTGCACATTGCAGTTTTTATTGTCTTCAGCAAAATTTTGGACTTAGCTTTCTGCATGCACAGTGCTTAAAGGTACTATATACTGCATTTTCCCTTCTTAATTTTAGATTCTGGTACCAAGTTCTTCTTTTGCAAAATCAGACTGCTGTGTATATAGGAAGATTAACAGGGCAAAAAATTAGGAGTGTGGCTATCTTGTATAGAAAAAGAATTTAAAAAAAAATTGACAGCACTGGATACATCACTGATGCAAAAATATCCAAACAAACCTCACTCTTCAAAGATGGCAACGAGTTTGCGAATGCTTTTTGACGTCAGAACAAGTTCAGGATCTTTTGGTAAGATTGCAGATAATCAGAAAGTGCCACATATGGCATTAATGATGTTAAAACATTAATGGCATTTCAGTTAATTTTGGATCTAAATTGTTGCACCTTAATTTTATGCATATAAATTGCACAAGCATGCTGAATGTCTTTTGGATTCAATCCAAGACAGTATTATGAAAAACGCATTATGTACAATTAATAAAAATTGGTAAATGTGAAGCTAGTTAACTATCTATTATCTTTCAATAAATTGCACTGAATGGCACTTGGAAAATTTATCTCAAAATGTGCTTTTTAAATAAATATAAATTAACTTCAAACCTTAAGAAACTTTTCAGATAAATAAAAAACCATGAAATATACAAATGAAAATTTATATTAAGACAATTTTAGAATTCTTAAATTAAATATCTTGGTAACTACAATATTTTTATCTATTTTGCTTCTACAACTGTAAATAATTTATCAGAAAAACATTTAAGGTTATAATTTATTAAAAAAAAGTTCAACTTAATAAACAAAATGAACAGATTAATATACAACAATATTACTTTAATGAATGCAATGATGAAGCAATTTTAAAATAATGCAACAGTACTATTCTCCATTTCTCTCTTTTGAAACAAATAAATGGTTTATTTTTTACTTTGATAAGATGATAATTTACATACCTCATATAGCATCACCAGCAAGCTACATGTCACCTGGTAACATCTCCACAAATCATAACACTGAGTACCTCTCTAAATTCAGTCATTTGGAGTATCTGAACCAGTCTTGACCTCACATAATGTGAATTTGCTATACAGACAAGTCCTTACTGCATTAGTAAGTAGAGGTTGTTACAAATTTAATATGTCCTGAAAAAAAAAACAGGTTTCTCATCTGTGTAAATACACTTGTTCTTTAAATCCTTCTTCTGTCCAAATGACTTGTTACATACATAACTCATGACATTTTTCTCCTATGTGGATATGGATATTAAAATCTCTTTTAGTATAAATGATTTTTTATATACCTTACACAGAAGATTTCTTTGCTGTGTGAATATGCATATGCCTCTTTAAATAAGTCTTTCGACTAAATGACTTCTTACATTCTTCACATACATGAGGCTTCTCTCCTGTATGAATACGCATATGGGTACTTAAATGGCCCTTTTGAGTAAATGACTTTTTACATACATCGCACACATGAGGTTTCTCTCCTGTGTGAATAAGCATATGAACATTTAATTTACCTTTTTCAATAAATGACTTCTTACACACTTCACACACATGAGGTTTCTCTCCTGTGTGAATAAACATATGCATTTTTAATCTACTTTTTTCAATAAATGACTTCGTACATATTTCACACACATGAGGTTTCTCTCCAGTGTGAAGAAGCATATGATTGTTAAATTTACTTTTCTGAATAAATGACTTATTACATACTCCGCACAAATAAGGATTGTCCCTAGTGTGAATAAGCATATGATTCTTCAAGTCACTTTTTTCCACATATGATTTGTTACATACATCACATACATGAGGTTTCTCTCCAGTGTGAAAAAGCATATGATTGATTAATTTTCTTTTCTGAATAAATGACTTCTTACACTCTCCACACACATAAGGTTTATCTCCAGTGTGAATACTAATATGCCTGCGTAAAGCATTCATTCGACTAAATGACTTCTTACATACTTCACACACATAAGGTTTGTCTCCAGTGTGAATAAGCATATGCTGGTGTAAACCACTCTTTTCCTTAAATGACTTCTTACATACTTCACAGATATGAGGTTTCTCTACTACATGAGTACATGTATGATTTTTCAATTTACTTTTTTCAATAAATGACTTCTTACATATTTCACACTCAAGAGGTGTACACATATGATTTTTAAATTTACTTTTTTCAATAAATGACTTCTTACATATTTCACACACATGAGGCTTCTCTCCTGTGTGAATAAACATATGATCTTTTAAATGATGCTTTTGAATAAACGATTTCTTACAAACTTCACACGTATAAGGTTTGTCACCTGTATGAATAAGCATATGATTCTTTAAACTACTCTTCCATAAAAATGATTTCTTACATACTTCACACACATAAAGTCTCTCACCTGTATGAATAAGCATATGACTCTTTAAACTACCCTTCCATCTAAATGATTTCTTACATACTTCACACACATGAGGTTTCTCACCTGTGTGAATAAGCATATGACTGATCAATTTACTTTTTTCAGTAAATGATTTCTTGCACACTTCACACACATGAGGTTTCTTTCCTATGCATCCTTTTGTATGGACATCCATAAGCTCTTCTTGAACACTGCTTCTTTCAAATGACTGGTTACATACACCTAAGCATGAAATTTCTTCTCTATAAAGCAATGTACAACAACGTATTACATACCAGAGGATGATATTTACGCTCTACATGGATGTAAAATGACTTCGTGAATTTAAATTTTACCCGAATCAGCTCTTTGATACTTCTCAGTGGTTTTCAATTTTGTACAAACACACAGGTGATTACCGTGATAAAAATATTTATGAAATTTATCTAATGTGCTAAATAAGGGTGGTTTGATTTCCAGGAACACGTCAGGGCTAAACTTGCATATAACCCCATTTTCTCGCCAACTCTATTCTGACTCGCCAAGTGGCAGATAATGCGCCAATTATGGTAGCCGGGCCAGAACTTCTACAGAGGGCCGGAAAGGCGGGAGAATCTACTTCTTTATGTACTTTTTTCTTTACGTGGTGCGTGTGCCAGAGCTCTTCTTGTTTTTTGTTATTATTAGGTTTTTTTTATTTAACTTTTGCTTTTTTTCCTTATAACTGTAATTTTATATTAAAATCTATTTAAAGAAATTTACTCGATGTTCTTCAAAAATAATTTTGCCTAATCAGAAAATTTGTCATATAATTAGAAGAGTATAAAATTTTAAATGAATTAAATTGAATGGAAATTTCAATCTGAAGAATGGTTATTGCATAAAGTTAGATAATTTCAAGGATTTGAATCAAATAATTTGTTAGTCATTCTCCCATACTTTCAGAGCAACAAATTGAAAAAACAATAATTCCAAAATTGTAGATAAGTTAATTGGAATTCCATCTTCCTCTTCAGAGCCAAAAAAAAGTCTGAATTATATTTCATAAAAAAAATTAAGAAATAGCTAAATTATCAACAAATTTTTTTATTTAAAACATAAAAAATTCAAAATACTCATTTTAAACATTGATAAAATGCTAGTCTTACAATAAAAATGCTACAGTTACCAAATCTTATTGTTTGCTTGCCATTTTAATAACACTGGAAATCTAATAATGATAAAAATTAAATCCGAGTGGCTTAACTACGTAAAAATCCAATTCTGCTGCTTGCATCAGGTTGCCATACCACAGTGTTACAGATTGGCGAGAGTTTTGGCGATATTTACCGTTGGCGAAAAAATGGGGTTATACGCAAGCTGTTCCCACGTCAGTAAAAATCTATTTCCTACATTTCAAACATATATAGTTTCTCGCTCAAGAATATATGCGTATTTAATTATGAATTTACACGATAATGTCATATATACTACATTGCGATTAGATGAAGTGAGCCGAAGTAGGCAGATGTCTTATTTTGCACTCGATAAGTCTTTCTGCCCCGACCATAGAGCTGTAATATACTAGAGAGAGAAACGGTAACCCTGAAGGGGAACAGGAATGCGAACCACGTGACATATGGAACATTTCTCGAATCGTATTTCCCGCGAATCTTCCTTATGGATTCCTCTATGGAGAATTTGTGAGAAGCAAGTACGCGCATTGTTTCGGACTTAAAAAATGGTACTTTCGTGCTCCGCATATGGATGTAATTCCAGATACGTGAAAGGTGAAGGAGTAACATTTCACAGATGAGCTTTTTCTAAAGTTTTAAAACCTATTTTTTATAAAATATAGAGGTGTTTTAGCCACTGTACTTGCCGTTTTCTAATAAAAATAGATTTTCTAATTTTATATAATATATGCATACGTGAAATAACATTTAAATAAAAGTATCTTAATATATATGTATGTTTTTAATAACTGCGTTCTGAAAAAAATGTTAAAATTTTAGTTATATGTATAATTTTAATTAGTCTAGTATTCTGCTTTGGCGACATTTGTTGTACGCCAACAGACTTTGCTTCAAATGCGTTTAGTTATATATTCTTTGTATGCGTTTGTTTATGCGGACATGTACGAAGTAGTAATGTATGTAATACTTGGTAATACTTGTAATGTAATACTTGGTAATGTCGATACAATACAATACAATACTCTACCTGTTGCCAGAGCTTTTCTCAAAGTCATTTCTGGATGCCTTCATCAGCATTCCAGGTTCATTTCAACAATTCATCTGATACAATGTGTTTGTACTTTTGAACTTTATTCATCATTCGTCTGGCGCATAATAATCTTCAAGGTTTTGTGCCATTAAAAATACCAACCAACCAACCAACCAACCCTTATTAGTAACAGCAATTCAAATTAATTTGTTAAACTACTATTTGTAGTAATTAAAATTCTAAGTCTTGCCGGATTAGATGACACATTTGTTTTTCTGCTAAAAGGAAAAACATGACGAAAGTTAACCGAAATTGCTCTTGGTAATAACCACTTTTATGCATATTTACTTCCATTAAATTATCTTTTTCCCGGTTAATTAACAATTAAGATCTTTAAGCACTTTTTTCCCAGGAGAAAAGTTAGATTGGGGCATAGGGATGTATAAAATAAGCGCAAAATATGACCTCAAAAAAAAGTTTTCATTTTTTTTTAAATAGGTTTTTTCTTTTGCGTAAACAAAACAGAAAATGTGGAGGAACTAGAGTTAAAAAAATAAATTTTTAAGAGAAAAATTTCAAGCATTTGGAATGTTACAATTTGGGATCTTTTTAATTAATTATATTTCCGAAAGAATGTTAGTTCCCAATTAGTTAAAATAAAGTTTTCAAAATGCGTTAAAAATGCATAAACATTCCTTTTTGTTAAAAAAATTAAAGCGAATATTGTTTGAAGGTGCTTTTTTTCATTCATGGACTTTTATGTGGTAATGTTAATTAGAAAAACACGGCGCTTTATAAGGTATTTGATGTTAATTAACCAATAATTACGAGTTAAACCTTCTCCTATATACCTACTAATTTGTAATTTCTCATTTCTGTATTCCTCATCAAATTGCAAATTAGCTGTTTGTGTATAAGCCGAAGGTCTGTATGTTTAAATAAGAACTTCTAGCAGCCTCTTTTTTTCTGTTACTTAATATTGTCAATTCTGAGACGCTTTATTCCACCTTCAGCATCTTGCTGGCCAATGTCTGAATAAGCGCCGTTAACTAATTTGAGCTGGCTTAAGTAGTATATTTTGTGTTGTAGTCAGAGACTATCGGTACCTGTATTTAAATTTAACGTTATCTTATGTCAGTTTAACTTCTCACAAATAGCGGAAGTTCTTCTATCGCTCGAGCAGAATCATATAAGACATTTAAGTTAAGTCTTATATGATCCTGGTCGAGTGATAGAAGAAGCGCAGATCATATAAGACTTAAATGTTATTTTAATACTTTTTTCCGATTGGTTTGACTTTAAATGATAATTCTATTCCATTCTAGTAGTATCGTCTGTACATTAACACAAGCTTCTAGACACAGAACTCTGCAATTTTATGATGGCAAAATGCTTAGCATGTATTCAATTAATAAATAACAGAATTTCGAAAGCAAATGCTAAATTAGTACTAACGGCTTAAGCTCCAATGCCGGAACCCTTGAACTAACGTTGTTTTGTTGCCATTTTAGTCAAAGTTATTAAATTTATAAAGGCTGCTGATATTTTTTGTTGACATTAATTCCTTATAACTTGAAGCAATCGATTATACTAAGTAGCCATTCCTTTTTCTTCTCTGTTTACCAATCTAATTTATAATTTGACGATCAGATGTTCCATTAAGAATATGTCAGAATGAATTATTATATATTCAACAAACGCATTTAGTAAATTATTATGTATTGAGATTGTAAATGATTTTATAGCAGTCATTTTGAAGAGCAGAACAAAATTTTCAAAAAAGAATTGTTAATGTTTAAACTCTGACAAATCAAGGGAAAAAATACAACAATAAAACTAAACAGAAACCACGCGTAAAGAAAAGGAAATAGACTTACTCATACACACACAATCTCCCTCCCCCCGAAACAAAATGCTTTTAAAGAATATTGAGAATGGACTTCAGTAGCAATTGGTAGGAGTAATTTTTACAGCTCCTGAGATAATCTGAAGAGCTTTGCTTTGGGCTCTTTCCAAAGATTCAAACTTTCCTTGTGTGGTAGAGATGAACACTTCACTTCCATATTTGAAAATAGGTTTAATGTAAGTGTTGTAAATTTTCTTTAATGTAAACTGGTGTCCAAAAGTTTAGCATAATTGATAATTATGTGAATAAAGAAGGAACTGTAAATCAGAATGGCGGGAAACGTGATATGCGAGTGTAAAATGGTTATAAAATAAGGAAGCAAATCAAAAGAACGATAATAATTAATTTTATTATCCAAAGTAGCAGTTTGAAAGAAAACTGAGAATAGCAAGGGTTCAGACTTTAAAGAAAAAAAAATGAAAGAAAACATTAAATAAATTACTGATGCTGCAGTTTAATAAGGCGAGCGGTCATCTCTGACAGCCAGGCACGCTGCACAGCGATTTACCGTACTTGCTACGAGATGATGAATGAGTTGTGGGCTCAAACGGCTCCAAGCTTCTTGAAGAGTTCTCTTTAGTTTTGTAACGGAGCTTGGTGGATGCGAAAGTGCTGCAATTTGTCTACCGAGCATATCCCATACAGGATTTAAATCAGGGGAGTTCGCAGGCCACGACATGCGCTGTATGTTCTGCGTTTCAAGGAAGTCATCAAACAGCACCGCTCGGTGACATGGCGCATTATCATCCATGAATATGAAGTCAGGGCCGACAGCACCTCGAAACAAGAGAACATAACTTCGTCTCTGTATCTTTGACCAGTCACAGACCCGTGTCAAAGAAATGGAGGTCTGTGCGGCCGTCCATCATGATCCCTGCCCATACCATTACTCCCCTTGATAGAAAATGATGTCTTTCCGATATGTTTCTTGGTTCAAAACGTGTTCCACGTTCTCTCCATATCGTTACTTGACGAGAATCAGTACTCAGACTAAACCGGGACTCGTCACTGAACATCACATTGGCCCACTCTGCCACTCTCCAATGATGTTTCAAACTCCAGTTCAAACGAGCGCGCTTCTGCATAGACGTGAGGGGAATGCAAACTGCTGGTCTTCTGGCATACAGGCCAGCATGATTGAGTCTCCTGTAAACAGTTTGTCTCGAAATTCGTATTCCTGTGGCGACTGTGAGCGCCGAACCCAGTGCTCTGGCAGTACTGCTCCTCTGGTCGACCTGATACTGGTCGTCGGGTAACGTCTTCCGTTCTTTGAATCCTCTGCCTCAGTTGTAAGATCACAGACTGGCTCACATTCAGAATTCGAGACCCTTGTGTTTGTGATCGTCCGGATTCCAGCATTCCAGCGATTCTTCCTTTCGCAAACATCTCCAATTGGCGTCTTTGTGCCATCATTCACCTTGTTTGATGGTTAACAACGTTCTTTTGCACAGCAGTTGCCCGAAACTTGTCTGAACTGAGTATGCTGCGTGAATCGGTTTCTCTGCGTTCCGACATGCGCAGGTGCTTCGCGCAGGACGTAGTCGATTGAAAAGTTTTGCATAAACCCGGTGTTTCTTCTTCACCCAATTAATATCTGCAAGAAATCTGGAATAATTTTACGAATATTTACTCCATGTTTTTCGCATTTTACAATTTATGCTTAACTTTTGGACACCAGTGTAGTTTCCAATAGCAAACATGCTAATAGCAAAGAGAAAACAGTTTCGAAATATCACTACCGAGAGCGTACTCACAAACATTTACAAAAAGACAACGACATCACAAATACATAAATTTTGTGGAACATGACATTATTTAAAATGTTTCGTTCAAAATTTTAGTTCTGATATAGAAAAATATACATTAAATAATTAAACGTGGGTATTCATGTACACGTCTGTAAAGAAACAAATATGTATATATTTTGGTAATAATATTGGTAAGTTAGGAAAATTTCCTGTACTAATCATAGCCACATACGTTTAGTATATGTGGCTATGAAGTTCTTTGGAAAAGAGAAAAGTTAATTATCATTTCGATCCTTTATTTGAAAACAAGCATTATAGATGAACAACGAATTAAAAATTAACCAAGAGTACAGCAAAGTACATATATAAATTATTTTGCCACTCAGTTATGAACCTTTGAGTAGGATATATCCAGAATCTTCAAACTTAGTACTGAAACGTTCAGTTTAACCTTTAAGTTTTTACTAAAGAAGTCTCCGTAATAGTGAAATACTGGTTAAAACTGAGCTAACAGAAGGAAAAACATACCTTTTTTTAAAAAATATTCGCATGATAGGTAATAAAAATGAAAAGCATGGCCCCGGTTCAGCGATGCAATACATTTCAGCAATGCAATACAAGGCGTTAAGTAAGTAAAAGTTTCGAAATTTAGTTTTTGCCACATACAAAATGCGTTGAAAAAGAGAAAATTAGCAATATATTAGCACTCGACTATTAAACAAATTTTCAAAGATAATCAAGCGGTTTGAAAATTAATTAAGAAGTATAACATGTGTACAGACATTAGGTTATTTAGTAGCAGGAGACATGAAAACTGATCAACGCCTTCGCCGGGAATCGAACCACGGACCTCTCGGTTACGCGTCGAGCATGCAGACCACTACACCACGAAGGCATGCGAAGAAGGCGGGAGAAATACCTTATATACTCTCCCTTTTAAAGGGCGACTTGGGATAAGGGGACCCTAGTCGCCAAATCCTAGTGGTGAAGAATTATCATTCACCATCTTTTAGTTCGGGCGCAACTTGTCATTAGGTATTTTTGGAGGCAGAAGACATGACAAAAATCGAACCACGGACCTCTCGGTAACGCGTCGAGCATGCAGACCACTACACCACGAAGGCACGCGAAGAAGGAGGGAGAAATACCTTATGCATGTACAAATTTTTTCTTCGTAATAAGTTATGAATGTTTTCGTTTCAGTAGACTGAAGTCGGAAAGTACAAATTTGGTAATGAAGCACTCATTTCACAATTAAATGTACAATAATTCAGGAAATATTCACTTTACTTCTATTTTGTTTGTAATTTTGTTAAATCATATGTAATGAACATATGTGAGACACGAAAGGTGCATTTGGATACGAAAAATAGCAAACATATAGCTATCTGGCAATGAATCAAATTTCATTGTAAATATAATGGTATGAGTAGAAAAAATAGTAATGAACTACTAAATTCGGTTAATTTTCATCAAAAACGCATTAAAAATTCTGCACACTGATAAAATATTACTTAAATTCTCTAACTTCATGACTTCCCTCAGACACTGGGAAGTCCGTCGACTGTCTGAGCATTAATGGGTTACTTCAAAGATATTAAAGAAATATCGTTTGGGGAAAATGTGAATTATTTTCAAGAAAAAAATGTTCTCTTAGGTTCTTTCAGTATTATAATTGTAAACAAAAAATGCAAAAATTAAGTAAATACGTAGATAAATCTCAGGAAAAACAGTAAATTAACACGAAATGCTTTTTTAAAGTCTATGTAAATGGAAAACAGTGATCGTAATGTATTTGAAACAATAGTTCATATTTGATCGTAATGTATTTGAAACAATCATAGTTCATATACAGGGCATTATAATTTTGATACCAATCTATGAATTCGTGAAAAATCAGCGAAAAAAATAATTTATCACGTTCGCCTGCTTATGGCATATTCTCTCTTCGTTCTAATCTTTTTGCTTTTGACATGTATTATTTCTCAAGTTGTAATATTTCTGAATCTAAAGCTTTAAAACACAGCAATCACTCTGATTTACCAACTTGTGTCTAAATGTAGAATACAACCATCAAAACACAGACAAAATAAAACTGATAATTCTTCATTATTTTTCATGCCCTGTTCACAAAACTAGTTAAGTTTCTTATTCCTCATTTGTGACGTTCGGAACATTTTCAGAAAAAATATTCATTTCTTATTCATGTTTTACATACTCAGATACTAATTTTGTTGGAAATCTGACATTTTCTTATCCCATTTTATATTTCACTATTACGGTTTGGTTTGGAAAAAATGTTTTTCTATGGATATGGCATACCTCTCCTATATGTCTGCGACTGTTCTAATAAATTACATTACCAACTAGTGTTAACAAAATCCCTAGTTATACAGGAATTGCCTTGAATTGCTTAATCTAAAACGAAAAAATGCACCCCATATGCTAAAGTAGAGAAAGTTTACCATAGAAAGTTCTCCGCGAATGCAATTTTTTTTCCCTTGGTCTTTATATGTCTTTCTGTATTTATCGCTAAGTTCATTGTATACCCATCTTTTATCTAATTTGTGAAGTATTCCTGTTTGAATGCTTGCATTTGAATACTTTTTAACTTATTTTAAAGTATATATATGTATATTTTGATCAATGCGTGGAAAAATGAGCAACACTAACACCAAACGGTTCCCAACACTGGTATATTTTCTTCATCCTTTTTTCTTAAGAATACAGCTGGTTGAAAGAGAAATGTGTTCCGTACTTTGTGAAAATGAGTTTTATTTACTTATTATGTGTATGATGAATAAAATGTTATATATGTCCACAGAATTGTGTGGCTCCAATGTTTAGTTAAAATAATGCTTTTTTGAAAGTATGGTCTTTATGTTACGTCATACTAAACTGCGTTAAAATTTTTAAAGTTGATGACTATAGTAGATCATTATATGGAGTTTCTGTTACTATTACCTATTATGTACGATATTCGTGAGAAATTTTATTTGCTATCTATGTTAAATGTCAAAAAAGCTGTAAGAGTGCATTATTAGGCAATTTGAAATGGCCGTTCGGATTTCCTTTTACTTTTAAAACATGATTTAATCTTCTTGGGATGGATTCGAATAATGTTTTTGAGATTTCTGGAGTGATTTTACCCCATTCTTCTTGAAGCACCGATTTTAATTGTTCTTTTGAAGAAATGGTGTGTTTGCGAATTCTTGCCAAATATTCTCCATGGGATTTAACTCTGGAAATTGTGGTGGTGTTTTTATTATTTCAGGACAGTTATACAGCAGCCAGAGTCTAACGTTCAAAGCAGTGTGCTTGGGGTCACTGTCCCGGTAGAATTTAAAATCGTTATGAAGGTTCAATTTTCGTGCTGAAGATTTCAAATTTTGATTTAATATGCCAATATACTTGTACTGATCCATTATACTGTCAATAAAAACAAGATTACCAACTCCAGCGGACACCATACCATAACCCCTCCACCACCATGTTTTACTGTTGGCACCGAGTTCTGTTTACGAAATTCTTCCGTGGGTTTTTCTCCACACCAAGATTCTACTGTCAGAACCAAATATATTAAATTTACTCTCATCAGCAAATATAACTTCATTGCAGTAATCAGAATTCTTATTTATGTTGGATTTTGCGAAAGCCAGTCTGAGTTTTCTATTCTTTTCACTTACGAAGAATTTTTTCATGGCTGCTCTACCGTGATATCCAGTAGATCGAATTACTCTTCCAACAGTCTCAGGATTAACAATTACTCCATATAATGCTTGTAAATCAGCAGCAACTTTAGGAGCACTCATTCTTGGATTTTTTCTAATATTTCCAACGATAATTCGCTTTATTCCATCGGATAGCTTTGATGGTCGGCCAGGTCTTCTTTTATCCTGAATCATATGATTCTTTTTATATCGTTTAATGATATTGAAAACTGTTGAATGACTCAAGTTAACTGTTTCAGCAGTTCCTCTAATAGATTTTCCACGTTCAATATGCAAATTAATAACTAATTTTCGAATTTCAGGCAAAGTTTCTTTTCGTTTAGCATTCATGGCTGTACAGAGCTAAAAAACACAAAAATTCCAAAACAAACTGGAAAGAAATAATGCAGACGATTTTATAAATTATTGACAATTGCTTTTGAGTAAAAATAAAAACCCCAAAAAGTATTTTTAGACTATTTTTGTTGCATAGTCTAATGGTGTCCCATCACTTATGTGAGCCGTTTTTTTCTCCGTTCTAAACAATTGTATTTTTACTAAATTAATATTTTGAGAAAATGTATGTTATGTAATAATTGTTAATAAATTTAAGTATGAAATACACCCACAAAAAATTGTTACATTTTTTAAATTTATTTTATTAAGGTTTCTTTTTGTAAAGCACAAGTGTCCCATCACTTTTGTGAGACACTGTAAGTAAAATCCGCACGTTCAACTCTGTCGACGTCAGCCATTTTGCTCACACAATTTACTAGAAGCACAGTGAAATGAAAATACAAAAAGCCCGCTTAAATCCTATATACTGTAACCTTAAATCCTAACGATTTTCATGACGCCAAGAGGTTACCAGATTAGGCGCGATTTCGCTTCATTTGGCGACTGGCCCGTAATCTGTAGTTAGCCAGTTTCTTTACATCTAATAATTACATTGAAAGTTAATAACTGTAACTTGGCTGTAATAATTTGGTGGCAACAGTTTGAAAAGTGAACCGACACTTAAAGTTTTCAACGCAAAATGCTAAAATGAAATTAAAAGCCCTTCTGAACTAGCGCCCTTTGGGCTAATAAATATACAATATTTTTTTAAATAAAGAATAGGTTTTAAAAACTAAGTAACTTTGCACTTTATGTGTTTATGTACGATATTTTTTAATTATTAATCACGCTGAGTTATACATAAATTTTGCACACATTAACGCGATCTTTCTGAGTCGACGTATGAAATTATTATCGAACTTAAATTCAGCTAAGACATTTCGCAGGTAAGATACTCGACTTCTCAGCCTAAATTCTTTATCTGACTTTGCAGTTCTTAAGCAAATTCTTAGCTCCAGACAAAACGCACTAAGGACTTCAGACAAGACAAATTCGGCTACTTCGCTGTGCAAACGAATCGCGAATACTAACAAAAAATTCGGTTATTGACTCAGCATTTGACTTAGCAGTTAATAAAACTCGATGTTAACTGTTTAAACGTGACATTCGATACCTACAGTACGCTATTTATTTATTGTATACAAACAGAGATAATTTAATACAAATTTATGCTTTTCTTAGATAATTTTGTAAGCAATTCATTTTAAATAAACACTTTGAAACAAACTCGAAATTACTACAACGTATGCATACAATATATTTCTAGCTGTATTTAAGACCATATTCTTCGTAATCATATAAAATCTTGAGTTCTAATACAATTAAATCGTTTCTCAAATAATATGAAAAGAAGCCAAAATAATGTCAAATTCTTTTGAAGAAGTTCAAATTCTTTTGAAATAAACTATCTGAAAAGCCGCAACATAATACACAAAATAACCATTCACACACAGATAATAATAAGAATATAAGAATAAGTGGCTACCGATTCGATTAAAGAAACAATGCATATGTTGCATACGTAACTAACAATAACTAAAGTAAGTTCTATATGTAACTAACAACGCACAACGTACAACGTACAGAACATAAGAGAATGCATAAAACATACTCGAAATCCGCCGTCTCTTAATCACAAGATGATTTCACTTCCAATAAACCTTGCACACACACCATGGCCGAACGTCGACTACGCATGCATGTGCACGATCTTCTGTTTTTCGCCAAGGTTAAAATTCGACATTTCTCCTTTGTCGCCAAGGCCTTAAGCCGATAAGTGTTGAAATCCTCCTTTATACAGGGTGATCAGCGAATAAGCCCTGATTTCAAAATTAAATATCTCTACAACAAAGATCGATAGAATTATGCTGATGATTATCGGAAGATCACAAAAATGAGCCAGGATTGTGGTGTTCCCTTTCATACTTTCTTTTTAAATTCAGAGAAGCCTATTAAGGCCGTGATTAAAAAATTCTTACGCAGCAGTAACATTAAACTTCTTCAGCAAGAATTGACAGAAAAGGGAATTCCTGTCATTAAGATGAGATAGAGTTTCATAGATGAAAAAAATCACGCCATTACCCCTGTTTCTGGCTGAGGTAAAACGAAACACCGAGAGCCAAAAAATTTACAATATAGACACTCTGCGAGACCTCGATGTTTTTATTTAGTCCTACAAATCCCGCCCCCGCCCAGTTCAGTGTCATTAATGTCAGCTCTATGGGCACACACGCGAGCTCTGCCACTATAAAGAAAGATGTTTGAAATGCGCTGGATCTCGCAGAAAAAAAAGGAAGTTCCTGCCGTCTGCGCCCTTTGTAAAGGAAATCATATTTCGTCTTACAAGGGACGTAGTAAAGATTTGAAAAACCTAAAAACGATCCCCCGAAGCTCAAATAACGCCACTGCTGAAAAGAATCCAAATTTTAAATTAACTGCAAAGATTTTCCTGCTTTACCAGGATCAGAAACCGAAAATCCTCAAAAAGCAAATTCGGCATTAAGCAACAATAAGGACAAGCCCTCCAAAGAAACTGGATCACAGTTCATTTATCAAAAGCAAAAGAATTCTTTATGAAATTTAAAACAGCTAAAACCATTATGGACAAAATTGAGGCTGGCATGAGTGCCTTTGAATATTTTAGCACAATTGATTATGAATTTTAATGCTTCTCAGCAATTTAACGTTATGAATGCGGCCATCAACGGCTACCTTCGTATCTCTTACTTTAATACAAATGGCATATGGAATCAGAAACATGATATTTCGGACTTTCTTCATAAGCACAACTTTGACATCATAATGGTAAATGAGACTCACTTACGAGCGTGCGATAAACTTAAAATTCAAAGATACCATACTATCAGAACAGATCGTACTCACAATAAGTGGTGGCACCGCCATTTTCATCAAAAATTACATCAAACACTCAAGTTTCGATCTTCCCAGCACCTCCCGAGTGGACTTTCCTCCTGTAATAATCTACAGCGCTACAAATAAAAAATTTCTTCTCATCTCGGTTTATCACCCTTTCGGAGAAAGACTGCCAGCAAGTGATTTGGGCATTCTAACATCAACTGCTCTGCCTACTATCATCGCGGGCGACTTAAATGCCAAGTATGCTGCCTGGAACTCACGTGTCCCAAATATTAGCGGAAGGATACTCTATAATTACCAGCTAAACTCGGATATAAAAATTATTGGCCCGCATAATCCTAAAAGATAGGATTACAGGGGATCTGCAGATGTCCTTGACATCGTCATTTTGAAACAATTTCAATAGTTCCTTACCTTGAAGTGAAAGAAGAGTTGTCCTCGGACTATTATCCATTAATATTTGATTTCTGCGGCTTCTACCCTGTAACTAAATTACTCGCACCAAAACTAACGGGAAAAAAAGTGACTGATCGCCTCAAAAATCTCCCTTGCAACACTATAGTGATGTGGAGAATGAAATTTACAAGCTCTCCTCCAAAATTCAAGAAGCCAATAAAAGTTCTGCTACTATATTTGAAGATTCCCCAAATCTTAAATTACCCGACACCACCAGCAGCCTCGAGTACCGAAAGCTCACAGGATACCCAAAAATTAAGAGAGAAGTAAGCTACCTTTTAAGAAAAATTATACGGGAAATACCGGAATTCAGGTCGGATAATTGGGGCAATCTTTCACTCAACATGGATATCCAGCCAAATACAGTATGGAAGACCGCACGCTTCCTGAGAAAAGTCAGGGCAATTCAAAAACATCCAATAAATCGCACGGGTGGTGTATATTAATCAGACCACGACATCGCTCATATAATGGCAGCCGACTTGGCCGAAAACGTTTAAGCCACATCCTCCTGGAGATGTTGACCAGGAAGATGAGATTAGTTACTCAATAAATAGCATCAAGAACAGAACCAGCACAAATTTTATCAAATTCACGTCGCCCGGAGAAGTTAAAGAAATTATCAAGAAGTTAAAACGGCGTAAAGCTAGAGGTTACGGCATCATCAGTAATGATGCCTTAAAAGTTCTTCCTAGAAACTGTACAGTTCAACTTTCTAATATTCAACGCATGCATCCGGATGTCATACTTTCCATAGCAGTGGAAACATTCGATTACTATCAATATCCTTAAACAAGGGAAGAACCCAAGACTTACTTCTAGCTATATGCCAATTACTCTCCTCCCCACTATAGGAAAAGTTTTTGAAAAAATTTTAAACCAACGCTTAGCAAATCACTTTGAACGATTGAACTTAATAAATAACTACCAATTCGGATTTAGAAAAGGCCATAGCACAATCCACCAAATCTAGTGGGATTTATATCCAAAGTCACCATAATTTTAAAAATTCGTTGTGCATATACAGCTATGAACATCAAGTATGAACATAGACGAACATTTCTCGGGAAATGTTAAGAAAGTCTGCAATTCTTCAGCGTAACTTTTTTGCTTTGTACGTTGTCTTCACTTGTATTTCTCCTCCTCCTTTCCCAGTACACGTCCGACGTTCTCTACACTAAACCTCTCGGAATATGTAAGGAAATCCAAAATGTTTGGAAGGAGCTGCAGATGTGTTTTAAAACCAAGAGAATGTTTGTTTTTCGATTCTTCCTCTACGAAAGTGATCACAGGTCACAATTTACATCAAAAGGAATGTAAAATATTCTTGGTACCTTTTCAGCAGAAACACAAAGTAAATATGGCGTTCTTCAGTGTGAATTATGTGTAGCGATCTCGAGAACAACTCAACGCAAGTTGGAATTCTTGAACCTAGCGCAAGGGAGCTCTTTTGGGCTAGCGGTAAAGAATTCGACTCGTAATGAATGAACCCACGATCAGTCTCGCTCATACGATGCAGCACTTCTCACTGGTGATAATAGATGGCGACACGAGCAAGCAACTACCAAGGCTTCACCGAACTACGTGTTCGCTACACGTATCAAAATCATATGCACTATTTTCAAAGTTCACGCAATAAAGCATAAAAAAGGACCGGTAGTTCATCTTTATATACTAGATAATTCCTTCATAATTCACTGGCTCAATAAAGCAGCAGAAGCATAATGCAAATGTTTTCAACATACAAGTCTCGAGATTGTTAGCCTATTACATACCTTTTTATCTCAACGGCTAAATTTTGGACTTAAATTTAAACTCAAAAATGCCGTTACGTTGATATTCCTGGTTACGAGGGATTCTACTGTAATAAAATCTGTTATGCTTTAAAAAGCTAAATATCCGTACCTGCAAAGTTCAAAGAAAAATGCTAAATAAATCATTTATCTTTAAACTAACGAAACTAATTATAAATGATGAATAATGTTTAACTCGGAATACTGCTGTGTGGTTCAAGTCCCGGAAAACGTGTTTCTCATTTTTCAATACTCCTGCTTCAAAAATACCTGTCTCTACAGTGGCGCCCGAACTAAAAAGGGTGGCGGTTGATATTTCTCCACCACCAGGATTTGGCAACTGGGTCCCTAAAACCCCAGTCGCCCTTTAAAAGAGGGAGTATATAAGGTATTTCTCCCGCCTTCATGGTGTAGTGGTCAGCACTCTGGATACGTTTTCCAGAGGTCTGTGATTCGAGTCTCAGTGAAGGCATTGCTCATTTTCCAATACTCCTGCTTCAAAAATACCTAATGTCTCTACATAATAACATCAAGAGTGGGGCTGCATCCCAAAAAAGTAATCTTTGCATATGGTGGGACTACAAAAGAAAATTGCATATAATGAATATGTTGCTAACAAGCTAGACAATAAATTCAGAAAATACTGTTCCCAAATGGTATTTTTAAAGGTAGAAATTGAAGCAAAGTTTTACAGAACAGGCCAACTGTCGATATACTGTCTTCCAACATGGTTAGCCACAAATTTTGATGAATGTCACACGAATATCTATTGAGTATGATTAGGACGCTTTGTGACACATTCCATATTCACTAGACCTTGTCCAATTGTATTTTCATCTCTTCAGATCACTGTAATATTCTCTGAATGGCCTATGGTTCATTTTCTTTATAAACCCTTAAACAGCATTCTCGTATAACTTTTTACAAATAAGCCTAATGACTTTTATTAAAAATTAATTTCCCACTGCTGGAAAAGTGGCAAAAAACCACAAAACAAAATGGTGCTTAAACGATTCAATGAAATGCTCTTATGTTTTTGTAATTTTCATTTATTTTTGTAATGAAAAAACTGCAGAACATTCTGGCTGATGGAATATTTTTTCACTTGATTTTACTAGAGGGAACAAATGAATTGCTTTTCATGGAGAAGCCATGGCTACATGTGTGGCATTAAAGTAACTTTTTGTTCTCCTCACCTGTTGTTGTCCAAATAATCTGGTCATATTATCAAATTCTAAGGTTGATTCACAAACTATTCGATAAAGTGAACCTTTGGTGTCAGATTTGCAAATACTATTTTCTCTTTTGTTAACTGAACACGGAGGAGGGAGAATATTTGTTTCAGTGGATTCCTTCTCACTGCAATATCTAGGACAATAAGAGGACAGGTATACTAGTACAAAGGGGCATAAAGCAATAGATGAACATACAAAACTCTTACCATATTTCTTTTCATAGGCAGAATGAACAACTATTAGTTCATACCTCTTCCAAGAGCAGGAAATAATTTTGATTAGTAATACAGCATTTCCTCGCATATTTTTCACCATTTTTTAACTGAATGTGTTGTCCACAAATCAAGAGGGGGAAATTATGTGAGTAATTTAATTTCTGAAAAATGCGGTTACAGTAAAAACATAATGAAAAGTATTCATGGATAAACTACCAGACAGATAAATTTTATCAAATAAGAATACACAGTAATATTAACATTTCAATATCTAATAGATATCGAACCGATATCTGATGTTAACTGAACTGAGCTGGCTGCATAATGTGTCTGGATCAACTGCCTCGTAAAGCCCCAGGGGCACTTCACACAAATCAGACTTGACCGCAGTTCCTAGAAGGGAATCAGATGAACAAAGAAGGGGACAAAAATTTAGCTTTCACACAGTATAAGAGTTTATAGATACTTCATAGAGATTCTAGAGATTGTTAAATACCTCTGAATTACGCATAATGCAATTGCATTCTCATTCTAATTTTGCTCAAAATCTTAGCAATCTAAGCCAGGTATAACGAACTAATACTCACAATCAGTTCCTTAACACAAATATTAAAGAATTATGCAAGAAAATAAGACAAACTGATAGTACAAAAAATTTATTGCCATATTGCATAAAAGTTCTAGAAATCATTTTTAATCTTAATATTCTTAATTAAGTTGTATAAAAATGGTCCGGAGTTTTCAAACTCGAATATTCTGAAATACATTCTTCATGCCAAATAATAATCGCAATTTCACACTAATTTCCTTACACTTATAAAAAATACTTTATACTTTAACAATCATACTCAAGTATTAACATTCAGAAAGATAAAAATATTAAACTGAGGTTAAAGAATATTTTGTTATCTCTTCTACATAAATAAAATTGAAAGCATTATTTTATATATTGCAAATAAAACAGAAAAACTCACTGAGGTATTGCACAACAGAAAATGAAATACTGCAATATCAAGGAATAAATTGATACCAATACTATAAAGAATGATTTCATTTATGACACACATAATAATTATAAACCCCTGCAAAGTATAAATTTGTTATAAAAATAAATTTTTCATATCTACACCTCACCACCTACTAAGATGTGTTAAATAACCATGATAACATAATGCACAATAATACAATGTTAGTCTTAAATAACCTTCACACACCTTACAAAAAATAAATCATTGTATATTACTCACATTACACATAGCTATTCATGCATATATTACTCACAAATCAATGCCAGAAATCCAAACATGAGATAGCTAATATTACACAAGCATGTGTTTTATACAGTCAAAAATCTACATAAGATGCTATGTAAAAGGCATCGATGGTGGCAATGAGACAGTCCAGTACAAAGTGAGGAAACACACATACTTTACATGTATATGACATGCCTAAAAATAAAATAATTAAAAAATATCAACCAAATATATTTTTTTAATTATGATCTTTTAACACGAAGAGTATTTAAATAATTAGCGGCATGCTAAGAAAACAAGTAAGTAGATCTGTGATTCATTTGCTTGATAACGTTAAGTAGAAAACTGCTTTCACCGAAGCATTAAAAGGAAGACATATTTCAGTAAGGCAACTACCTCCCAATGTGCACATAAATGCCTTATTTATTACATAAAAAATAATAAAAGTCCATATCCATATTTTTTTAATTAAAACCCATGTTTATTCACTTCAGATAAAAGCCACACAATAACCCTGAATTCTAATAATAATTCCATATTACCAAATAAATTGAAAATGTTGCTAATTATCAATCATTTCACCTTAAATAATTTTAAAATTTCATCACATATCACAAATTCAATAAGTAAAATGCAAACTTACTTCATGGGTTTAAAAAGTTCATTTTTGAAAGAATTTAAATTTTGAATTCCATTCATACACATGAATGGAATATCTTACGCATACTACCTTTACATTTCCATGTTACTTTAGGCATGCTAAATGCTCAGATAACAGTTATAATAAGGAAACTGAATAAAATTGTAATAAGTATTATGAATGAGGTAAAGATTAAACAATATATACTGATCTTAAAATACTGTTATAAATTTGATGCAAGATGAATATAAAATATAAAATTTAATTCCTATTCACACACTACTCCCCCCACACACACTTGCTTGAATAATGACTACACACCATTCATGATGTTACCATTACAAATAAAAATTACAAAAAACAGACGTAATTTTGAAACATTTAACTTAAATATTGATGAAAATCTTAAAATTTGCATGATCTTTACCCATTAATTGTATAACTTAATTCATGACTTATCCAAAACAATTTAAAAAACAAACAGTTTTGCTTTACAAATGCATGATTAAAATATTGCTAATTTTATATATACTATTACCAAACAATTTATTTAAGAATATTTACAATTACTCTATATAACAATATTTTTCAATAAATTTAATCAAATTGAAAAATTCAAAAAAAGTGTTTTGAACATACTATATATAAAATTCAATAAGAAAGAAAAACTTAGAAATTTTTAGGAAGATTATTGCTACTGATTTTGTCTCTGCTTGACATAACAACACAAAAAGTCAATTCACCGATCTCCATTAAAAATATATATTTCATTACAGTAATTACATGCACGGATTTGGAACTTTCAACTCCCCACCCTCCCTAAAAAATCTGCAGTTAATTAACACTGTTTAATAATAAATATTAGGTTCCATAAAGATAGTATAATATAATGTAATATATCAAGATCTGTACTTTAACAATAGAACCATTTTATTCAGAAATTCAATACGATTGACCAATAATTAAAAGAGTAAATACAGTTATAGAATTAAAAATATGCTTGCATTGACATGAGCTGCTGAAGCCATTTTTAGCTACCTCTGCTCAACAGAAAGTTGAAATTGCTCACAAGTCCAAGATATTTTTGCATACATCTTAAAACAAAAGTAAACTTAAAATTATTCTTAGATGCACCATCTGTGTACAACAGATTTAATAAGACTCATTCCATAACTTCAGGAAAGAAAATAAATAGTAGATGCATTCAGACCAGCTGCAGTCCTTCTGTTATGGAAATAGGTGTGGCACTGATTTTACAAAAATCTTCACCAACTCGAGTGCTTTCACAATGCAAGTTAGCACTCTGAAAATAAAATAAAGATATTAAAAAAAATGGAATACAGGCTTAAATTTACAATTTATTAAACATTAAGAAATTATCTATATACGTAGTACAAAAAATTCTAGCTTAGTTTTGATAAGATCACACCTTATAAATTATTTTTTCAAATAAAATTTATCACTGATCTTGCTGATCAATCAGATTCAAAAGAGTAAATGACACTCTTAGACAATAAAAAAAAGACGCACTATAACGCACTGAGAAGATATAAAGCAAATGGGACACAAATTGATATGAATACAGGGTTCGACGGAAAATGCAAAATTTTACATTTTGGCTGCCAATGAATGAACAGTTGCCACTACAGTGCATCTGATCTGTGCAACTGGCAGGATATTTAAGAGGAGAAATTATGATTTCAGGTCATAAATTCTTCACGAATTTCATTCCGTGTACTCTGGTAGACAGTAACTATGCCTCGCATACAAGTGCACAAATGATATGCGCAGATGTCAGAATTTGAGAGAGGTCGTGTAATTGGGCTTAAAGAAGCAGGTTGGTCTTATTGGTGAATAGCTCAAAATTTGAGCAGGAGCGTTGCCACTATTAGACGATGTTGGCAGGAATGGGTGAACCATGGCCACACACAGCGTCAAGAAGGAAGCGGTAGGCCTAGAGAAACGACAAAAAAGTGAAGACCGAACAATCATCAGAGTGGCACTCACAGCCCCAGATGCATCATTATCATCGACTGTGCGTGCAACTAGTGCTTCAGTGACCGCAAGGACCATTCATAGATAGCTGACAGAAAGGGGGCTGAGGTCACGGCACCTTTTGTGCCAACTACCATTGACCTATGTACAAC
This sequence comes from Stegodyphus mimosarum, assembly GCA_000611955.2. Lineage (NCBI taxonomy): Eukaryota > Metazoa > Arthropoda > Arachnida > Araneae > Eresidae > Stegodyphus > Stegodyphus mimosarum. The sequence goes on along the minus strand of KK121265.1, from coordinate 151,689 downwards.
GTCAAGCCCATTTGCAGTGGTGTCGGGCTCATTCGCACTGGAATGACACTCACTGCAGTAGAATAGTCTTCAGTGACGAGTCCCGCTTTGAACTGAGCTCCGATAACCAGCAAAGGCGAGTCTGGAGACGCCCCAGACAGCGGTGTGATACCAACCTGTCTTCCGGCAGACAGGCTGACAGCCGGGAGTGATGGTCTGAGGTGCCATTTCATTTCATAGTAGGACCCCTTTGGTTGTCCTCCATTGCAACCTTACAGCACAGTGGTACATCGACGAAGTTCTAAAGCCCGTTGTGTTGCCCTTCATGTCACGCCACCCTGGGCTTACATTTCAGCAAGATAATGCCTGCCCCCACAAAGCACATGTTTCTACTGCTTGCAAACATTACCTTGGCCAGCAAGGTCTCCAGATCCCTCTCCTATTGAGCACGTTTGGAGTACTATGGGCAGGGCCCTCCAACCAGCTCGGGGTGTCGACGATCTAATGCGCCAATTAAACAGAATTTGGCACGATATCCTCAGGAGGACATCTGCAACGTCTATCAATCGATGCCAAGCCGAATAACTGCTTGCATAAGGGCCAGAGGTGGACAAACCTGTTACTGACGTTTTCACTTTGTGAACCTCTATCACTTCAATAAATCATTCAATTTTTCTCAAACTGTAACCATTTGTTTTTCTGTACATG
>KK121265.1:121055-149369 GCA_000611955.2 Stegodyphus mimosarum | reverse complement strand
TTGAACTTGATTTACTTATGCTACTGAATTTAAATGATATTATAGATTAGTTCATAATTAGCATTAATTTGTTTACACAATTTCTGTTTAAATTATAATTTATCTTAAAATTACTATTTTAAGTAGTTACTGTTTACTATAATTTAAATTTCATTCCTTGCAGCAATGGCTCAATGAATTGTTTAAATTTAATAAATAATTAAATAAAATTTACTGTTATGAAACATTATATATATATATATATATTTAAGTTTATTACTTTTAAAAATCATCATTAACAATGAATATGATAAATCAATATACATGAAAACATGATAGCATTACCTAAAAACACATAATTTTTTTCAACAAAAGTAGATGCATAAATTTAAACGTGATACATTTAAAAGTTACAATCTTATTTTTTGGCCCTTCAGCCAGAGCAACAATAATTTAAAAAATTTACACATTTTAAAATTTACACACTAAAAAAATGACATTTTACATATTTTCAAATACAAAATTTACATAAGAACTTATAAATATAAAATTTTTTTACATAAAACACAATTTCCCTCCAAGAGAATTTTTTTAAAAGACCCACTGCTAATAGCCTGGGTAATGAAAACCATACCTTGATGGTGAGTGGCATTCCTTAGTTTCAGAATTTCTGTGAATTTCTCTGGACTTATTTTCCTTCTGTTCGCAAGTCTAGATTTGATGTTTTGAAGACTGTCGTGCAAGTAACGTAACGGAGAACCTTTCGTGATATCATCCGTAAAACGAAGGGAAAACAGAGTGGCAGCCAAACCAGAGCCATAAGAAAACATCCCTACTCTAATTGCTTTTAAGTCTTCTATTTTTTGACTAAAAATTAAAATAGAAAAAAATCATGCATTTATAAAAAAAAAAAGCAATATAGAAGAAGAAGAACATGAACTTATTTAAATCATGTGCATAATATGGATATAGATAATTTTGAAACTATTTAATCTTTTCAAGCCTCTTACTGTCAGTTCTTTTCAAGACTCAAAGTAGATTAAGTTTTGCTGACAAAAGTATGGCTTATGAGCATTGCCAGGATCAAATAAGGAAAAGAAATCTGATCAAGAAGTAGCTCTGTTTGAAAAACTTTACATTCTTTAGAGAAAACAAATCAATAAACCATTTTTTATCAATGATCCAGTGTCTTAACCATTTCATAGTCTACATTAACTTTACAATTTCTACTAAATGTTTCACATTCCTCTTTAATGGTACACATTTTAGCATGTGGATTAAATATTATATTAATCCACACACTAAAATATGTAACATTACATACATGCTGATTTATTTAAATGAAATATTTAATCAATACTATTTAAAAAAGTGAAACAATGACCAAGCTTTTGAAAAATATAAATTTAACTCCTGTAATTAAATTGCTTCCTTTAAATTAATCTCGTGTGTCCATTTATAGTAACTATGCAAATAACTGAAAGAATACTGAAAGCATAATTTTAACTAATCTTAATTTCTATATTCCTTTCCCCCCAATACTCTTCTTGCCTTACTTAAACTTTAACCTTAACTAAACTTTATTTATTGATAAAGCTATTTTACAAGATAGTAAACTTAAAGCAGAGAAATGTATTTGTAAAGAAACAAAGCAACCTGACATAATTTTTTTTAAAAAAAAAGTCTACCTTATTTTATAACATGAAATTTTTTATAATATTCAGTATAAATTAAGCAGGTCTGACAACAATTTACAGTTGAATAACTGGTGAAAGTAATCTGTTAACAGATCTCCACTGTAGAACATAAAAAGGTATGAAATTGCATCAAATACTATATAGTCATGAATTTAACACTATAAAACACGTTTTTGTCAAAGAGAGGTAATGACAGCCCTGGTCCCAATAACTTTCTTCCAATTCACTGAAAAGCAGGATTTTATTCTTCAAATTTATCATTCAAACTCCTTTTCCACTCCATATAATAAATGAAGCAAATTCAGAGAAATTTTGCTGCATATCTACGTTAAACAGAAATAGCTTCATCAAATAAATATCATGATAATTCTTTTTGACAGCTTTAAAACAATATTTTAAAATTACTTCACTTAAAGCCAGAGGAATGAAATATTCTAATAACTTTGAATCCACCCTCAACTAAAAAAAAAAAAAAAAAGTGCAACAAACATTGTCCTAAATATAAGAAACTTATATTTGTTTCTCACACAAAACTTTTTTGTATGTGTAACTTTCTCAAAATTTTCTATATTTTATTTCCAAAATGGAAACTTTGGTGCCCACCCCCCAATTTCACATTAATTTCCTTGGCATTAACAACTACATCACTTTCAGATAGCATATTTAACTTTATCAGTCTCCCTGATAATAATGACTACTTGGAGATTGGTGATTTTACAATATACCCTATAACCTCAGACACAGAAATATACGGAAACTCATATATGTGAAATATATTATTGTCATACATATTTCTATGTATAAACAGAGAATGTTTAGCAATTTAGTTCTCCTTGAAACTTGGGAGGTGGCTTATACACAGTTTCAAGGTTTAGAAGTATTCTATCATAAAAATGAAAAGAATTGAAATTAACTGAAAAACAGTTTTCATATACATTAATCAAACTTTCCAGTATCAGTATTCAAAATCAAATTTTCTAGCATATTTCAGAAATTTCGTTCAGCTCCAGTTAAACGTGAATGAATGGCATCATCCTCCATTTCACCATTAAAATTGTCATCATCTCTCTCTTAAATAATAGCAAAAGGCAATGTTTTTTGCACCATTGGATCATATCAACTAAAAAAAAAAAATTTAATACCTGAAAACTAGCATAGGCATGACAAATTATTTTTTCACAGATTCATTCTGCTTTTAAGGTTATAAAGATTCCATCATACGCTCTGAAATGTTTAATTTCTTGAATATACTCAGGACGGAATCTGTGCAGGAATGTCTTCCTCTCTTCAAACACAGTAAGTTACTCTTGTACAGATGAATCTCTCTAGCCTTTTCTACAAATAAATCACCAAGAATCGTACATAAATATTTGTTCTTGTCGTCCCACTATCTATTATATGCTGTGCTCGGTATAGTAATTAGCTCCCTGATATCATTGGGTCTCGGTTGAAAGTCCGAGATATAAAGTCCAAGGTACAAAGCCTGAAATATGGATTTCCAATATCCGGAATGATCTAACATCTGGATCTCAAAGTCACCATCAACCCTTTATTACTTCCATGTATGAAGTAAAAGGGAAGTATTGTAATCACGAAAAATTTCGGGTATCATATTTCAACGAAAATATCTATTTTCACTGCTATCGAATGCAATTTAACGATGTTTTTGAGTGACATTCCTATGTAAAAACAGAATAAAGGACTCTTTTGCCCCCAAAAAATTATAAAACTCATTTAAAATGGATTCTGAAGAGATTTTTTCACAGCGTCTGTGCGTACCTACATATGTACCTACTACATGACAAAATTTTTAGGATTTAAGGAAAGCACTGAAACCCAAAATTTAGGGGCAACAAAAATTTAAAACTTATTGAGGCACTTGGTAGCAGAATTAAGGACCCACACAGATAGCATCAGGTGGTAAGATATCTAGCACTGGTCCTCAATAAGCCTTCAGATAAGCCTTAAGCATGTGCAAGAAAAAAACATATGTATAATAAATAACAAAACCTATATAATTCAGGCTTAACTGTCTCGGAATGCAACAGAAGCAAAACAAAATTTAGCAGAACAACTTGTCTTTTGTCACCAATCTCAGGATACATAGCCAGTAATGTATAATGGGCACTATTAAGCTAGACTAAAATTATACTTTACTGATTCCAAGGAATTTCAGTTAATACAGCAGATTCGACCAGGGCCATTCCTAGGCCACTGGCTGACCATGTTCTTTCCTAAGATTGCTGTCCCCAAATTTAAAAAAAAAAAAAAAAATGCTCAACGATTAATAAATTTTTATTTCGTACTCACTAAGTACTTACATATGACAAATTGCATAAATACTTATATATGACAAGTACTTGCAATGAATTTAAAATATTTAGGGGTCGTTTTGCAAGAGTCCAGCCGCCCCTGGTTTTCGCCACCTACGTACTTTTATGCGCTGCAACCCTGCTAGAAACAGTTCGGGCCAAGCAGGGGAAGCACTAGATTGCACTGCTTTTTAACTTTCTGATTTGATCGAGCTCGTTATTTTTCGCAGGCTGTTATTATTACAGAAATTTTATGAAAATTAATATTTTAACTTTCGATTATGTCAAAAAGAGTTTCTAATTCTGGAGCTGCAACAGGATCTACAAAGGGAAAGCATGTTTTGATGTCCATTAAACAAAAAGTGAAATTGCTGCAAAAAATGGATAAAGGCAAAATGGATATACATCTTAAAATTACGCAAGGAATATTTCATTGGAAGGTCAACTGTATGCAACATAAGAAAACTAAAAAAAAAAGGAACTTCTTGAACTTTTTGTGGATTCTGACACTCCACTCACAGTTACTAACATAAAAATGATTCGTTACGCTAAAAGTGAAGATCATGACAAAGTGATGACTGAATGGGTCAAACAGCTTCGTGATGAGGGCATGCCATTGACGAGTCCGATTCTAATGGCTTAAGCCAAAATATTTCATGAAGAAATTAACTTTAAAACTGACTACACATACTCAAAAAGTTGGTTAACAAAATTTAAAAATCGCCATGGTATAAGGAAATTAAAAATTTCAGGTGAAAAAGCTCCCGCTGATACAGAAGCTGCTGAACTACTTGCAGATGAATTCATTGAACTCATCAATAATGAAAAGTCATCTCCAAAACAAATTTACAATGCTGATGAAACTAGTCTTTTCTGTCAATATGTACCACTTCAGCAACCGCTACAGAAAAGGGCTCCAATTAGTGTCAAAGATTCCAAAGCAAGACTAACAATTTTAACATGTACAAATGCTGCAGGAATGCACAAGTGTAAACGTTTTGCAATCAGAGAAAAAAGGACCTCAAGTAAAGATTTTCCCCATTATATGTTGTGCAAATAAAAAAGCGTGGATGACACAAGCTTTAACTCTTTAAAGGTCAGGAAAAAGCAATTAACGTTTTCAGCAAAACTCTTGTTTTATTTACTATATCAGGTGTTACACTGAAATTATTTGCGACAACTACACATATTTTGTCCAAGACACGTGAAAAGAATGACCACTTATGGTGGTAAGTGTCAGTGACCACTGCCCACAGAACATGGTACTCATGGAAACATTTTTTCTTTTTCAAGCAGACACTTTGTATGTGCTGCATTCCCACAGTGTTCTTATAAGCCTTTTCTTAATGCTGCAAAGTGCACATTGTTGTGATGTTGTCTTCGATGGATGATGCTTATTATCTTGAAGATGAATTGTTGCATCAACTACTGGCTTGTTTCTTGACTGCCATCTAGTGAGCTAGCTACAAGGGAGCTTCAGAAATGGTCCAGTCTTGAAAATGAAGGATGACGAAGATGATAGTCACGAATTTGAAGGTTTTCCGATATTGCAAAATAAAGGTAAAATTTTACAATTAATGGATTTTGTAAAGAAATGTAAAGAAGTGGTAATAAATAAAGATGATATAACAGAAGATTTTCATTTCGATGACAACCTCCAATGATCAATCAATAAACGAGTGCGAAAAATACCGCAACTGATAATGAAGAAAGTAACAGAGACATTAATGAAAATGAACAAATTTCAATTCATGAGTCAGTCAGAATTCTAGACACGGGAACTACAGCACTTGAACAATCGAACTTTGAAAATGAATAAGAAAATATACCTGTCTATTTAGTTAAAGAGAAAGTATTAGCACAAAAAAATGAAGCAACTTAAACAACTTGCACTGAAAGAAATGTTTTGTTTTAATTAAGTAAACAAATAAATATTAAGCTTTTTTTTTTAATTTTTCATGCCCTTTAGATCATAATGCTTCATTATTTCATAAATCACAATTTCATATTTTTAATTTTATAATTTTTATAGTCCATCTTACTACCGCAATTTCGGGTAGATAAGCTACCCTAACATATACGCCACACACATGATAATTGACTAAAAAAAATCAGATAAGATGATAAGCCGCACTGCCATAGCAAAGCATTCTGAAACATGGCACTTAATATTCATTTATTCAGTAATACCCTGCCATATTGATGTAATCATCATCAATAACACTTACAACATAAATATAATCAGTCATATACAAATAAATAAGGAAGAAAAATTTCACCTTGAACTTGCCAAAAACAACCTGATGATTTCTAATAGATATTATTTTTACGGGTTCGGTAAAGTTCATTTATTATTATAAATTACCATATTATGAAAATTAGATAAACAGAATTTTTTAATTAAATTACACTACATTTATACAAAACCTTCCAAATTTAGCTCATCAGTGTCAGTTCATTGGAGCAAATAATAACTCCTTTAGGGTATTTTCCTTTTGGAATCGTTTTTCAACTGAAAATTATCAAAGGAGTTAACTTAACCATTGGCAGCATAACCCAAAACACAAGAAGTCTTTTCATTCCCGGTTGTTAACACTGAAACAGTTCTTTCACTTACTGAATAAACAGCTCGGAGGACAGTCAAAAGTAACAGGCACTTCATCCATATTAATTATTTGCTCTCTTTTCAAATTTTGTTCTTTAATTTTCTTAGATGTGTACTCCAAAAAAGGTACCTTTTTTCAAGCAGGCCACGGGAAGTTCTTGTCCAACTGTTGTTTTGGTCCTGTCCAATTAATTTCTTTTGCTTCTTTCTTCGAACCCGAAACATCAATTAGGTCCTCCAACAAAATTTTTAATGCCCATTTGTCGAGCAATTTCTTTTGCTTGAAGGCGAATTCTAGGTTTTTTTTTTTAGGCATTTTATCTAATTCTTATTATTCGGACTTCCACCGTTGAATGCATTGCCCGTCAACTTGAAATCCTTTAGCCGCAGTGGGATTTCTAATTTTGATCACTTTCTTCACTGCTGAAAACTTTAAAGCAGCTGTATAACTTTTTCTTTGAGTAGGAGCCATAATAATATTTTTAAAGCACAAATGATAAGGTAAACAAAAAGCAAGCTACAAAGCAGTAAAAACGTGTAAGAATAAACACAGCACTTGGCAAGTAAACATAGCTGCTTCCATTTAAAACAAAAGGGGAGGTCATAGGAAGACGCGGGCAAAACCATGGAGTTTAGCAGAAAGTACATGCATTACAGTGTCTTTACACAGAGCACCACCTACCTCAGTTAGGTGAGTTTGAACTTATTGCACTGCCTTAGCACAATCCGATGTTAAAATATTGCAGGGAATTTTAACTTAACTGTTTCACTTGGGCATATATGATCTGAACTAGCAAAGTTTTAAGGACAGAGGAAAAATAAAACTCCCTTAGGTACGCCGCTCCAGCAGATATGCCGCAAACCTAAATTTTCAACTTTTAAACGCATATAAGCTGTGGCTTATCTACCCAAAATTACGGTACATTTAAACTAATGATCAGGAAAACCCCCAAATTCTGAATTGCCAAAGTCCTGATCTCAGACTTTGTACTGTAATGTTTGTAACGCCTGCTGCAGCTTGGATAATGTTCTCAGTGGAGGCAGCTATATGAACAAGAAGTTCAACACTCTTGGTGAATGCTTATTTAGCTTATGGATTTATTAAAACACTATCCATGGTAGAATACAGTATTAACAACAAACAACAGCCTCTTTTCTGAATAATCATTTTACTTATAATGCCCATGGTAACCATTAAAAATAACCTTATTTGTAAAACAATATAAGTATTTAAACCAATGTATAAGTAGTTACAATTATTATAATTACCAAAAAAAAAAACCATACACATCAAATTACCTTGCAATAAAAGAAACAAGGCAGGCATATAGAGAAGGAGTATACATGTTGCCCACTTCTTTAGCAATCAAAAGGCTGGGTTTTGTTTTCTTTTCAAATATAGATTTGCTATGATCCACAAATTCTTTTTCCACTTCTTTATTAAAGTACGTCTCCTCCAATTTAAGGTTACTGCAATAAAATTGACAACAATTTAGACATACATGAAAAAATTACTTTGAATTTTTTTTAACTTCATATTATTTAAACAAAATAGAAATTCTTATTTATTATTGAACAGCATTTGAAATTATTTTTTAAGATCTTCATATTTCGAAACATTCCAGAATAACATCATAATCTTATACTATGCAGGATGTTTAAAAAGATTACAAAATACCATTTAAATGAATTTATCATAGACTAAATCATGGTTAAAATTATCATGGTTCTAATTTAACTGAATCAAAAATCTTTTAGACTGCAACAGTTTTATTCACACGACAGATTTGGGTAGAAATAACTAAAACTTTAAATTGTTCTCTAAAGATTCAAGACAAAGCAAATTTCAATCCTATTTTAAATTATTTCCTGTGGATGCAAGAGAAAACAAATTTTAACAGGAAACTTATTTTTTACAGTTTTGGTAAATAAAAATGTCCACTTTCATGCAACCAAAATTAAGCAGCATATTATTAATTAAAATTTCTAGAACTACATAAATACAGAAGTTTTTCTAAACTTTTCGAGACAAAATCAGCATGGCTTTACATTTCGCTGTTCTAGAAAGGGTCAAGAAAACTCAAGTTTTTATCAATTTTCATATTTTTTTCATGTTGAAGTGGAAGACAGTATTTGTAATACCAGAAAAAAGCATTTTTTCCTATAGCAAACTGACACCTTCAATTTGTTCATTTTATACATGTGCTAATTTCTATGCTATTATAATTGGCTGGTAATTTCTTTTTATGTTATTTGATACCTTACTATGTGTTGTATATTGTAGGTAAGTTTCGTAAAATTCTACATGTAACTTTTTCAGTAATCATGATTTTTGTTAATTTATGATAACCAGTGTACTTCCAAAGCAGGAAAGTAAACAGTGGGCATGGTCTCATAGGCATGGGTACTCAACAGCATTTTGCCAGATTTCTATGGGATCCTTTTTAGCATCAAAAAGAGATTTGAGAATACTATCTTCCCACAACTCAAATAACTCCATTTATAGTTCCGTATGAGCTTTGGATATATCTACTAAGTGTGGTTCCAATGCAAGTTTCATACCAGAAGTGTGCTTGACATAATCTGAAAATCAGTATATTCTTCTATTAAAAAGTGTAAGACACCTACATGTTCACTGAATATTTAACACTGCTGGCTAGCGTAAATGCAACACCCTGAAGGAAGCATGAAAATAACATGAAAACAATCTCGACGCCGTTTACAGCAGAGTGGTCTGTCGCAAGACGTTCATTCCTTCGTCTACCCTGGACGCAGAACCACAGACGTCTCCGCTGCCAATGGTGCAATGAAAGAAGGATGAGGACGGCAGAATGGAATGAAATTGTCTTTACTGACGAGTCACGCTTCTGTCTGCAACACCACGATGGTCGGATTCGAGTCTGAAAACACTGTGAAGATAGGATGCTGAACAGCTGCGTTATGCACCGGCTATTATGGTATGGGGTAGTATTGGATATCACTCTCACACTTCTCTAGTACGCATTGCTGGTACTTTAAACGCTACATCTCCGAGGTGTTGGAGACAGTTGTCCTTTCCTTACCTTCAGGGCTTGCCCACAGCTGTATTTCAACACAATAATGCGCGACCACACGTGACACGCATTGTCCAAGGGTTCTTCGTCAATCGCCAGATTGAATTGCTTCCCTGGCCGGCTCACTCTCCGGATCTTTTGCCGATAGAAAATATGTGGTCCATGGTTGCTGAACGATTGACCAGATTACATCCCAAGCTGCCACACCAGATCAACTTTGACGATGTGCGGAAGCTGCTTGGACTGCTGTACCCCAAGAAGACATCCAAAGTCTCTTTGAATCCATACCGAGGCGTGTGGCAGCAGTGATCTCCAACAACGACGGCTACTCTGGCTACTGATTCTAGAAGGAACCACACTTCACAGAAGTCTATAAATTTAATCATTTGATACTTGGTCAACATGTTATCTACTAAATAAATTTTGTTGTGATATCTCTTGTCTTTCTTGGTGTTGCAATCTGGGTGGCCAGCAGTGTATTTTTACATTTCTGCTCATTCAATACTTTTGTTAGCTCCAGAATTCATGATGATGCATTGTATTTACATGAATACAGTTCACAATTGAAATAGTTCTATCCAGACTGTCTTGCAAAATGGTTATTTTTGCGAAAAAATTTTGCCGATGCAAACTACAGTGAAATGGTATCAATTTTTTCAAGTTTTCCTTTTTTAATAAAGCAATGAATCCTTCTTTTTTACCTCTCATGGAAGGTGCATCATTGGTGCAGACACTGAATAAATTACTGACATTTAATTGTAATCAATGGCATATTTCTCTGAAGCTTTTGAAAATGTTAACTCTGTGAGTTGTTCCAGAGAGTGTACCCAGCGCAAGAAGTCCTTCATAACACTGAAAATCTTTATTTACAACATGAATAAAATATAAATCTTGCATGGGTCAGTTTTATCAATGCTTTCATCTAACTTAAGCAATGAATTTAAATGCTTTCATCTAACTTAAGCAATGAACTTAAATGCTTTCATCTAAATAAATATTTTTATTTTGTATAATTATATGAAGTCGCTCTGTTACATTTTCAGCTAATTTGTGCTGTCGATCTGTTATAGTTCTCGAAAGAGGCAACTGTTTGTATTTATCAACTTTTCCTGGATCTAACATACTTACTGCTTCAACAATACATTCTTTAATTATTTTTATGTCACTAAACAGTCTGTATCTTTTTCCAAGTATATGTGCTATTTTGTAAGTAACAGCAACTACAGTGGTATTTTTCTTTACAAAAAGCAAAGAAACCTGTTGACAATGCTTTTTTAATTTTTAAACTGCAGCTTGTCGAGATTTACCTTCTCAATTGATATATTTACGTTCTTTATGACTCAAATAGTGTTTATTTGCATTTGCTTTCTTCATAGTACTCAAAACTGTATTGCACAATAAACACACTATTCACAGAAGTAAAGAAATAGCCTAACACTCTACATTAAATGTTTTATGGTCTCCATTTCATTTTCTGACAAGATGGAGGAAAAAACGAATATCAAATAGTATCTTTAAGAAAACATATACTTACTAAAATACAATAAAGTCGTGTATTAATTAAAACCTCAAAATAAGTAAAACAATAACTAGATTTTCAGAATGGCCAATAGAGCAATACAAGACGCGACTGTTACAAGCACACACAAATAACTACAAATCACAAAACTCCACAACATGCAGGGGAATGCTGAGGGTTGTGGGGCAGAGGGAGAAAAGTAGGTACTGTGCGTCTCTCAGAACAGCCACCAGTTGCTGTTGTTGTTGCAAAAGGGTTAGTGTATTTCAAGTAATTGTGAGCCATGGACAAAAATAAGAACAAAACAGAAGAATTTCTATTGTTGGACATTGGCAAACTGAAACATGCACCAGAATGACAATAATTTCAGACTACGAAGGATTGCTAGAACTGCAACACTCCAGCATTCTAATTCATGTTATGCTCAATAGATGACAACAGGTTAGTTAGTTCTATTAACTTTCAAATTGTCGTAATCTATATAATTAAATATTAATTAATACAAGAGCTAGAGACCAATATGCTGCACATTCCACCTCTGGATTTCCTCCTCTAGATCCCCACCCCTAAAATACAATTTCATTTTTCATTTTTCCAAATGAAATATTTTAGTATGGGTAATATCTTTGTTTGGAGAGAATTTAACTGAGATGCTTAGTCATTTGCAAATTACCAACTTGCATAAATCTACAGATTTTTTTTATAATACTTGGAGGAAAGGAACTGAATATGTAAAAAAGAAAATTACTGAATTGATGTTCATTCTTCCTGCTCATTCAAAATAATGTCACATAGCTTTAATAAGGTGAAAAAAAACAGACCACATCCGGCACTTTGGCACACAATATGACTAGAACCCTATAAACCAGAATGTGTCTTTGAAAGAAAGCACATTTGGCTGTATTTAGTTATAATTTTTCGTTCATAAATAAGACCCTAACAGTACTAATTTTATATGTTTTAGAATTAAACAACAAAGCATTATAAGGCCACCATATCTTTAAGACAACACCATATTTAAAAACATATTTGTAAGAAATTAATAACAAGTACAAAAATAAAATGGCTGCTTCTTTCAAATATATAGTAAGAAATACTATATGTTTCAATAAAATATATCAACTATATCAAAATTTAAGCACAATAATTGTTTAAACAGAAAAAAAATGGAACATAATTTACCGATATGCTTCTAGTCCTCTGTATTCATGATTCATGTCTGGATCAGGATCTCTTATGAAATCGTTAAATGAAAGGCGGCCAAGACTTTTCTGCACTAGCTTACAGTATGGAGTATGAAACAACATAGCATCTAAATCTTTCAGGGTAAAGCCCATTTTATCTAGAGGGAAAAAAAATCTTTTTTCAGTTTTAATCAACATAGAAAGAAAATCATACACCTAAAGAGTAAAGCTGATGTTCATTAAATTTTCTGCTTTCATTTAACAGAAAATAAGTTAATAACACCACATAAAAATTGAATTTATATCATCAGCACCATGTCGAAATCACAAATCTAGAAATTCACTGTTTCCAGCAAAAGGCATTTAAATACTTTGATATGCACTTGATTTTGAGAAATTTCAAGTTACAAGCTTATGTTATAATAATTTTTTTATAATAATTCTCTTTGTGTAGCCTCATGTAAAAGAGCAGAAAATACTCAGGTAGAAACAGAAAAAATAGTAGATTCTTTGCATTGACATGGTGCCACTGTTACATAATCCATAACATCGCAACTACTGAAAACCTAAGAAAATAACTGAAATATTTAAGTACTTCAGATGTTCTTATACCATAGTCTGACAACTTGGAAAAGAACTTCAAAATAAATTTATCTTCTTAATTAGTAAAGAGGTTTTTGAATTACTTCTCAAATTTTGACTTGTATTCCTGTTGCTTCTGAGGCATTCAAAAACAGTTTTGTGATATGGATATAAGCTATATTATTTTTCAATAGTCATTTCATTCTTTTATTCTATTTATCAAAATATAAAGTGCAATCAAAAAATTTCATTTGAGGTGCTGTGGCAAGATGTAATTAAATTATAATGTCCAGAGTGAAGATACATAAAAGTGGTGATCTTGAATTTCAAAGGCATGTGATGACCCTCTTCTCTACATCTCAAGAAGTTCAAAAGTGAGCTGAGAAAGTGTTAATCACTCTGTCCTCTGACTGCCACAGGTCACTTCTGGAGCTGGCCACAGCACTGAGAAACTCCAGAGAGTTTATCATGAGAATTTAAAAGTGAAACATCTAGCAAACTTCACAATGGGGTTATCTGATACCTTCCTTTGATAATGACAATTTCAGCTGAAAAATTATATGAAGATTACCATATTAGCCTTTTTAATGCAGTAGACACAAGTATTCTAACTGAAAGGCACACTAAATGACAATGGGACAATTACATTTAATGTTAGCAGCAATTTTAATTAAATTGATGTAATTTATTATCAGACAGCACAGAACTCTAGCAGAGACTTTTTGATTGCCCTTTATGCTTGCCAACTGCCAGTTAATCTGACTGAATTTCCACAAAGTCAGCAGAGAATCATAAGTTAGCTATCTTCCCTTACATGACAGCCTCCTCTCAAAATAATAATTTTCGACACAGATCTTTCTCTAAGTTGTCAGACTGCAGAACATCATCACAGAAACATGAATCTTCCCTAAAAAATAAAATGCTCCAGAAGAACTTTGAGGGAATATGAAAGAAATAAATGGGTTGCCTCAGATAATATGCTTACCTTTCTTCCTTCTATCTTGTACATTACAACCTTGGGAGAAAATAAAAGATAATACAAATGAGGATCTCATGTATGAAAATACATATATTACACACACAGGCAAAAATGCAACCTCTGAAAGCCATATTGTATGTGGGAAAAAATACATATATATGCAGTATAGACAAAGTAAAAAAATTAGAACTACTTTTTCACAAAGACCAAAAATTGAAATTCATAATTAATAAATTTCAAATAATCATATAAACGCAACAAAGAAATTTAAAATGTTAAAACCGAAACTTTTTCTGTACCATTAACTTTGTACATAAAAATTATGATGACCTTCAACTTCATAACATTTTTAAACAAGCACAACAAAAATTTCCTGCAATAAATTCTAAAATTCTGGTTTGCTTCAAGTACAACAAAAAACTAAGTAGTTTAGTAAACTAAGTATAAGAAGATTTCACATGAAAAATTTCTTGATTCACATGAAAAATTCGTTGATGATGAGACAGACATTATTCAAGATCAAGAGATAAGACTGCTTATGAAAAAGGAACAAAGTTTAGACCTATTAAATTCATTAGTAAAATACAATGCATAGAAAGTCTTTCTACAGATATTAATAATTTCATCTTGAAATTTAGTTCTCAATTTACCTTCACATCTATTCAAAGAATGGTAGAATGACATTATTACTCAAAGCGAAAAGAAAATTGAGAAAATTCAAGGATTTAAAGGAATTAAAAACTGGAAAAATTTACTTCTGAAGTTTTCACAATTAAAAACGTAATTTACCATAACCAAAATTGATAAGGCAAAGAATAATTTCAGCATTTTACGGAAAAAATTCAACAATGATATATTTGAAAATGAACTGAGAAATTCTATCTATAGCACCTGCAAAAATAAAGAAAGAACAGTTATTAACAAAATTTCTGCTTTTCACAAAAAATGGAGAATTTCTCCCTTCACTACAAATAACAGATTTGCCAATCTTCATGCCTTACCAAAATTTCATAAAAATCCTGTAAAATTTAGATTTATAGCCAATAGTACCAGAAACTTCATGAAGAAGTTTGATACTATTTTTACCAATCTAGTTAAAACTATTTGTAATATAGTTTTTGAACAAGACAAAAACTTCTGCTGGATTATTAATAACAACTTGAAAATCATTGAAGAAGTTAGAAATCTTAAAATATTAACTACTATGATTATGAAAACCTCTACACATCTCTACCACTCAAATAAATTTATGAAAGTCTTTTAGAAATGAGAGAATTTTTTTCCTGAAATATTTAATATTCTGGATTTGAAAAAAAAAATGGAAAGAATTTCTACATTTTTTGCTATACAAAAACTATATTAAGCATTCCAACTTTCTTTACCTGTAAACAGAAGGAATTCCAATGAGAACTTCATATTCCACTCATATTTATAACTTATTTCTATTTTCTAAAGAATTCAAATTCCTGAAGAGCCTTTCTGTTAATGATTTCAGTAAATTTGAACACACCTAAAGATATACTGATGACATTATTACTTTTAAAAATTTTATTCTCATCGAAAACAGCAACATCTACCCAAATTGTCTAAAACTAAGTAAGACCAATAGAAACCAAACAGAAATAGTTTATCTCGATCTAAGTATTCATAGTCTTACAGAAATTAAACTTTCTGATAAAAGAAAAGATTTTAAATTTTCTACTAATAAATTGGAACTCCAACATATCTAAAACGTTTACTGCACATACTATTATTAACCAAATTAGCAGAATTAAAAAAGTTTGCACTGAAATATAAACACAAAAAGAAGACATTCTAATTCTCACCAAAATTTTAAAAGATAATGAAATTCCTTCTAAATTTATTAATAGTCTTTTAAGAAAATTTGGAGTAGTCTACATCCTATAATATTTTTTAAAAGTATGAATTTTTTATCTGAAAGCTGCAAAAGAGAAGGATAAGGAAGTTTTAAAGGGTTTATAGGATTTTATTTTTTATTTATTTTTTTTTCTTAATTACTATTCTGTTGCTAAACAAGGGCCATATATATTCAAAATCGTCATGACTGAAGACTTTTTTGTTTTTTAACAATAGTTCCTTTACTTCCTTTTTCTACCTTTTTCTGTAATTTCAAATAACAATAACAAAAATATAAAATTCAACTTTATAGAATTTTCTACTCATATCTACAATACAATTATTAAAAATGTTTTAACCAATTTTTAGGCACTTTTTTGAGTCTACTAGTTTTAAAGTATAATTGATTTTAAAATTTAATTAAAGTTTTACACTGAATGATGTTCTTTATTCCCACTGTTGTTTTAAAAAAGTCAGAATTTACTTTAATTTCATTCAATTCAAAAGTAATCTTTTTCTTTGTCAAAATTTAAAAATTTTCATTTAATATTTAAAAGGTTTTCTTTTGGTTTCAAAATTCCATCTTTTGCTCCAAATTTTAGCCTTTGAGCGATTACTTTCTCGCCAAAGTTTTTTAGTTTCGAGAATGCAGCCAAAATAGGAAACCTGCAAGTCACTAACATAACATTATTCCTAGTTTCACTTGTGGTCTAATTATTGAAAGTGCTCAAAGTTTTCAATTACTTATTGTAGGTTTTAATTACGTCTTTTCACCTAAGTTTTATAATTTCACTAACATTTTAAATTCTTTGGATTACATGCTATATGTTTAAAGGTAAAATTTGATTTAGATTTTTCACTCAAGTATTTTTTTTATTTCACTTTTGTTTTCAATTCTTTTAATTAAATAGAATTCTCTTTATTTAAGATACAAGATTCTAATTAGAATTTAGTTTAGTTTTTTTCCTTGCTTTGGGGAAGGGCCAAAATTTTCAGGTGAACTATTATATTTAAAATACATTGAAATCGTTCACTAGGCTAATTCTGGATACAGAAAAACAAGGATTTTTGTAGATGAGAGATTTCGACTGATTTCAATGTTCCTCCTCCCCCCCCCGATGAAGTGGCATTAAAGTTTATTGAATTCCTCTTCTATTTTGTTCTTTTTCCCTTAAATTTCATTAATTTTTTTTAATTGGGGTAATGCTTGTTTAAAAGTTTTGGTTTCACCATTTTAAATTTCTTTGTTGCATTTATATGATTCTTTGAAATTTATTAATTATGAATTTCAATTTTTGGTCTTTGTGAAACAGTAGTTCTAAATTTCTTACTTTATATCTTTACTGATATTTTTCAGCAGCTTAATATGCAAAAATACTAGGCATGTCTATATTTTGTTTTTTAAAAAATTGTTTTGTAATTATCTAAGCAGTATATATATACATATATGTATGTAAGCAATGAAATAAGCACTTGTTATTTCTGAGAAAAGCTAGAAATCCAATATAAAACGTGTTTATCTAGAAAATGAACATACAACTATACAGAGAAGTAATTGGAGAAAGCAGATCTGCCTCCTGAACTAAAAAGTTACAAATGCAGTTTATCTTTATGTAAATCTAATACATGTCTAAATTAAATTCACACAAAATCCAAATATGTGAGAATTAGTCCTTGAATGTTTATGAAAAAGTTTAGCTCATAATTACTAGCTACAACAACAAAAAATGAAAGCAGTTATATATTAATTACACAGAGAAGATAATGCTGGAGTTTCAAAAAACATAGATCATTATGAAACATTTCCCTTTAAATTTTTGCTTCAGCAAATAATAAAAACAACAAAATTTCTCTGAAATATTAAAAAGAATATAAAGAATGAATTAGCTATTCTTGTTTCTCAATTTAGTCTATATGTCAAATATTTAATTACCATCAGCCTTCAATTTATTTTAGTACTGAATATTTATAGTAACCCCCTTTTTTTTTTGCCTATTTTCAGTGCCATTAAAATTTGGAAGCTTATTTTTACATTATTTAAAATACACATTACTTTTCTGTTTAACTGAATTAAAACATAGCTAAAACTTTCTTACCTTTAGATTTATAAAACTTTTCTGCTTTCCTGCAAAATCCTTCATAGCATTTATCTAGGGCTTTCGCATAGCTTTGGACAGACAGTTTTCCATCAACAGTAGGATATTCACTCATTAAGTTAGGTTTATAAAAA
The DNA here is from genome assembly GCA_000611955.2 of Stegodyphus mimosarum. Taxonomy (NCBI): domain Eukaryota; kingdom Metazoa; phylum Arthropoda; class Arachnida; order Araneae; family Eresidae; genus Stegodyphus; species Stegodyphus mimosarum. Next base: position 131,372 of record KK121265.1, on the reverse strand, counting down.
TCATATACATGCTCCATATAAGTTGAACGCAAGCCTAAAAAAATTTCTTTATTAAATAAGGTAACTCAAAAGCTATATAAGAACATAACAAATAACCTTATTTATCACAATAATGAAACAAATGCCCATTGAAAGTCGAAAGTCTTGAGAAACTGACTGGCATACAGATAGTATTAAATTTAAAATATTAAAGTTTGAAATATGTCACACTTTTAACTACATATTAAGCTGTATAAGTTTCCTTTAGATCTTTTATAAACAACGACCAGATAACATAGTTTTTCAAAATTTCAAGTTCTTCACGAAACAACTTCATAACAAAACCCTGCTAGCTTTCTGTCATTTATTAAGTTCCCAGCATTTGAGGAATAAACTAGCAACAAATAATCATTTTGAAATGACTGAAATAGCTTCAACTAACAGTGAATAATTCAACCTAGCTACAAACTATTTATTCCAATGGGAACAGGAGTTTAGTAGAAGAAAAATCTTTTTAATTACTGTTTTACTTATATTCAATATAATTTTCAGCCAAAAATATTTCGATTAATATTTTATAGAAGAGAAGAATATAAAAAACAAATATGAGCAAAAAGGCTACCTACCATTCCCATTCTCTTGCTTCCCCTCACCCCCACAAAAAAAGGATTAGCTGTCTAATGGCTCTCTGAAGCTGGTAACCGAGGTGGCACCAAAGGTCAATGCTTATTGCTACTTAGTTAGTATGGAGTAATGAAAGGATGCCTCAGACAATCAAGTCGAAAGTGCACTTCAAGCTAAAGCAAACAAAATTATTCAGTCTAATGAGGTTTCTGTCACCAGCTGTTGATCAGAAGTACAGAAGTCACAGAAACACACTTAATGAATTATAAGACTAGTAACGCATTATCCTGACAAATTACCCTAGAAAACTACACAAAATTTTTAAATAAGGTGATTTTTTCCTTTTGATCAGATAATATGGAAAGTCCATTAATCAGAGTTCTAAAACTGGTTGTTCATGAACAATGTCCAAAAACTACTAAACAGGCTTTGACAATGCAGATTTAAAAAGAAAAAAAAGTTCCTTTAAAAATTGCTTGAATTCTAAATTCTCTAATATATAGTTTTAATTTATCTATCTGCATGCGATTATCCACATAAATAAAAATAACAATAACACAACAAACTTCAAATATCACTAGAATGAAATTTCCCACAAAACACATCATATAATAATTAACTAATTTAAAGCTGTGTTACCTCTTTCCAGAATGATGGGAGCATTGGGTCCAATTAACATTGCTACTCCTCCAGCCCCACCAGTGGGTCGAGCATTACCTTCAGCATATACTGCTATATCTCCAGCAACAACCAAAGCATAACGACCTATTAAATAAACAATTTTAGTGAAAATATTTGTTTCATCTCGGGAACTTATCATTATAGTTCTCAGCAACTGGAAAAAGAATCTAAAAACAGCATTCATTCGGTTATTCAAGTTATTTAAGAGAAGTTTTTGACAACAAAGCAATTGTACAAAAAAATCTATGTGCAGTGACTGTAGAAATTTAATCATTTATAAAATACTTATCAGGTTTCTATTTTAATAATATTTATTTCCGCTTAATATTTCTAAAACCTATTTCTTTCTTAAACGGGATTGCTTCCACACATTATTTTTAAACTAAACAATCACATAAAAAATACTCCCTTAAATATTGATATTTTTTTTATAAAGTTGTACATATTACAACAACAATGAAGATAGCCTTTGAAATTTCAAAATTTTTTCCCTTCTTTCATCTTTTTCCTCTTGCAAGCATAGAATTACATGTTTATTGAAGGTTTAAGAAATACTAATCATTCAATATTCAGCTGTAAAATCGTGCATGTCAATATGCTCTAAATTCTCTCTCTCTATATATATACATGAATGATAATTTAGTTGTGGATGACAGAAGGCTCCCATTAACTTTTCAGTCATAGCTGGAATAGTGATAAACATAGCAAACATACAGATCGTGTATCAGATGGCTGGAACTTCAAAAACACAACTAGCTTGATGGCCAAAACATAACTTTTTTTTTTCAATAATTTCTTGGACAGAACTTAAAACACTTATCCTTGTTAATAACACTATGGGTGCTACGGGTGCCTATTAAATCTTTAAAGTGACCACATATTCAGCAGATGGGATACTTATAAACTCTGCTCCTTTGTTTCAGTTCTGAATGGTGATTTGACAACAGCTGTACAGCCCTGCAGATCATTGCAGATGTAAGTGACACAATACAGATTCTTTGAAGGGGACGTAACTAAATTATTAATTATTAACTAAATTAAAAGGGCTATTGCCAAATTATTTTAGTAATTTGTTACTAACTTTCTTTCATATTTTATACCATATTTGTGTGTAAAATACCAAAATATAAAGAAATATTAAATTAAACGTAATTGGAGTAGCCCTTTAAATTCTTAATTTTAACTGTACACATCCCCTCTTGAAGGCTCTAATGCACCATGTTGCATCACACTTTCCTTGCAGTAACTGCAATGTGAAATCATTTGCCCAATCAACTTCTCATGGTTAAAACAAAGATTTTACAAGCTTATAAGTACTACTGCAATAATTATGCATCACTTTTTGTTGTTTGCTCTGCCAAGTCTCTTTAGTAAGTTTCTTTTCCTATTACTTAAAACGTAAACTGTGTATACAGAAATAGCACGATCCATTTAGCACCCCTAGTGTTATACCAGTTTAAGCAAAATGTATGTCTGAATAACTGTTCTGTTCAAAATAAAAATGATGTTTTAGCCATGAAGCCAGGTGTGGTTTTTGCTCCAGTGAGATTTATGGAGCAATTTCTCTTGGCCATGACTAAAAGGTGAATTGGTTTCAACTTCTGCAAAAACATATATATTTTATATATTAATTTTAATTTCCTTTCTTGCATCTGTTTGTATCCAAATTTGCATTTAAATACTTACTTTTGATTTTGCATTTAAATCTAAAAGAATATATTAATTTGTACATGTTTCAATTATTTTATATTAATTTGTACAGGTCCCAATAGTGTTTTATTGTTTTTACTATACTGTGAGAATGTTGGGGAATGTTTTTTCTAAAGTGAGGATCCCATATAATTCAATTCATAACAAAGACCTTAAATTAAAAAGAAAATCTTATTCAAATGGATTTTCAGTTTTGTTTATGACAAATATTTTGGTCAAGAAGAAAAATTATCTTTCTCTTTTTTGAATTTTGTTCGTAGCTTATGATTTTACTCTAGCAAAATAACTAATTTGATCCTTATTTGGAAAAAAGACAAAACACTCTCACTTAATTTGGTTATTGTTATTTGATAAAGGATTGGTTTGTTCCCTTTGACAAGTCAATTAACCCTCTGAGAGGCACAGGATTTAAGACCTGTCATGAAAACCTGTATTTAAACAGCTTTTGTTAGAGAAATTTGTAAAATTACTTACTTTAGTCTCTATTTTCATAAACTTCCATTTATTAAGATGACATTTACATTATTAAAGAAAGTAAGAAAGCAAAATATCTTAAATTATAAGCTAATATATACAAAAACATATGACTGAACAGAGCTGGTCATGTGCCACTCAGAGGGTTAATCTACAGTCAATAACAATTGCTACCTTGTTAGTACTTTGAATTTTATGTTTTATTTTACATTTTAGAATTTTCCAGTTTAAAATAATATTACTATACAGCTTATTTACATATTTTTACTAAAATAGAAATCTAAATTACTTATACTTAAAATAATGATTCAAATTTATTCCAATAAATCATTGCATTATTTAAATTTATGTTCCTTGGAGATGATATATAAAAAAACTTTTCTAATAATAAATTATTCGACAATTATTCACACAAGTGTATTATAAATAAGTATATAAATAGGTCATATATTTTAAATAGGTAAAATAAAATATTAACTTTATTTGCAATAGCCATTTAAAAGTTTCTTATTTAATGGTTATTTTCCTTTTCCAATAGAAAATTATTCTCCTTTAAAAATAGTAACTTATCATGAATGTCTCAAAACTGTGCGATTTCAAAATTAATCCTTCTCACATGATTTGTTCAGTCTCGCCTCCTTGACATATGAACTGTAAAATATAGAAAATGCCTCCAGAGGGCAGTGCTGTGCAAAAAAAGGGAAAAACCCGAGAGTGTGCTCTCGCAGGGAAGAGAGTGTTCCCGCCTTTGTAGCGAAAGTGTTAAAGTAACTATAGAGATGTGAAATAAAGCTACAGTCCTAACTTGTGTTTTCGAGTTACTGAGAAATTGTGATTTATAATTAAGAATTGTTCATGGGCCGACGAGCCCGAGTTAGAAACGAATCAGCGACATCTAAATAAGTGAGTTCGTGAAAACGAAAGTGTGCTCTTCTTCCGAAGCGATTGTGTTGTGTATCTTGTGTTCGTAATGGAAGAAACAATTAATTCGTTAAAACGTGAAAAAGCTACCCTAAAGGGTAAAATCACCCGTTTAGAAACCTTTGTAGAATCGGTGGTTGAACCGATAAGTGAAGATATTATAACCGAACTTGAAGTAAAACTAGAAACTGTATGCACCGTGAAAAGATGCATATCTGAATTACAAAAGGATTACTTCAAATTGCCTGTAAAAGTGGACATTAGTGAAGCAGAATCGGATTTAGAAGAAATGGAGATTCGTCTGGAAAAAGTCGAAGTAAGATTAAAAACATTCTTACATAAATTAAATGTGAAATGTTTTGTGAAAAGTACTGAAAATGAACAGGGTAAAATAAGTGTTGATAATTGTTCTAAAATAGCCCCAGATGTAAAGCTCCCAAAATTGAGTTTACCTACATTTACTGGTAATGTTTATGAATGGATAACTTTTAATGATTTATTCAAGGCTGCTGTGCATAATAACGATAATTTGTCAAAAGGACAAAAACTTCAATATTTATTATCAGCCCTTAAAGGCGATGCTCTCCGAGTCGTAAAGTCAATCCCAGTTTCCGATCAAAATTATGAAGTTGCTTGGTCACTGCTAGAAGAAAGATTTTCAAATCATCGAGAACAGGTTTTTGCCCACATTAAGCGGTTTATGTCAATTCCACCTATTCACAGTGAGTCTGCTAGTGCTTTACTAAATTTAGTTGACATTACCTTTGAATGTACAAGAGCGTTAGAAATTTTAGAACACAAAATTGATGGGTTTGCTGAAATAATGTTTGCGTATGTATTGTTACAAAAATTAGATGCTTCAACAAAATTATGGTTCGAACGCGAATTTGGTAAGAAAAATAATGTTCCCAAATTGAATGACTTAATTGAATTTCTAAAAAATCATGCAAGAACCTTAGAAGCGTCTAGAGTTTCTAAGAACACGAACCAAAAGCATTGTTCTAAAGGAAATGTGTTGTTAAGTACTGTGAAGTCATCTAAGTGTAGTTTCTGTTTGGATAATCATATTATATATAAATGTCCTAAATTTCAAGATATATCAGTGAATGATAGGGTTGAATTTCTAAAAAGGCAAAGATTGTGTTTTAATTGCTTTTCAAACCATAGTGTAAAGCAGTGTTCTTCTAAATTTTCCTGTGCTAAATGCGGTAAAAAACATAACACCCTGATTCACTTTGAGAAAAGAAATAATAATTCATCCCATGGTGTACATTCTCAAAAAGCATCTTTCTCACCGAATAATACTAGTGAAATAAACATTTCAAGCGAATTAAATCCGAACGCGATTAGTTTCGAAACAAAAAATGCGATTCCTTCCATAAATCAATCATTTGTCGGAACGAGTTACGAATATGATCATAAATCCTTCTCGGCGCCAGAGCAAAGTTTTCCTCTTCAAGGTCGAAAAACTTATACATTTTTGTCTACTGCCGTGGTTAAGGTTCGAATGGGAAACGGAGGAATAATAAACATTTTAGCAATTCTTGACGTAGGCAGTCAAGTCAGCCTAATTAGAAAGGAAATCGCGGATATGTTACAAATAAAAAAACAAGCAATAAATGCTCCTATATCTGGCCTGAATAATTCGATTCTAACTGTTAAAAATAAGCTAGTTACGTCAGTAGAAAATTCGAATGGAGACTTTAAAAGAAATGTTGAATTTTTAATTGTAGATAATATTACTGATCTTACTCTTTCGAAGCAATTGGACGTTAAGAAAATTTGTTTTCCAACAAATATTTGTTACGCTGATCCAAATTTTTATAGACCAACGAAGATTGATGCTCTTCTGGGAGCTGATATATTTTACCTGCTGCTCAAACCAAATCAAATAAAATTACAAGAGGAATCTATCGTGTTGCAAGAGACAGTGTTTGGTTGGGTAGTAAGTGGGTCTATGAATTTAAGTAAACAAAAGAGTTATCATTGTGGATTAGTAAACAATTTCGAAGATTTAGATAATCAGTTAGCAAACTTCTGGGAGTTAGAATCCCTTGGTATTAAAGATACCGAATTGAGAAATGAGGAAGATAAGGCCCTAGAGATGTTCAATGAAACAGTTTGTTTTAAAGACGGACGATATGAGGTTGGGTTACCTTGGAAGAGAAATTGGGAGGAACTTAAAGACAATTATGATGTTGCAAAAAATCGACTTGCAAACCTTGTTAAGAGAATGAAACGTGATAATTCCCTGTATTTAGAGTACTGTGATATCTTGAATAATTATTTGAGTGAGGGAATTATTGAGAAAGTGATGAGCCCAGTTAAAGAAGTGAATAAACCTTTATATTACTTACCTCACCATGCAGTTGTAAGACAAGAGAGCTTAACTACTAAGGTAAGGATTGTTTTTGATGGAAGTTCGCATGAACCAGGACAATTATCTCTAAATGATTGTTTATATCAAGGAATTAATTTAAACCCAAATATATTTCATTTATTGACATTCTTTCGCTTGAATAAGATCGCCTTCTTGGCAGATATAGAGAAGGCTTTCTTGCAAATTTCTTTACGCGAAGGAGATAGAGATGCAGTGAGATTCCTTTTCATTGACGATATGAATAATGTATGTGTATATAAATTCAAAAGGATCATTTTTGGAGTAAACGCAAGTCCCTTTTTATTGGCAGTAACTATTAAAAACCATATAGAGAAGTACAGAAAAGACTTTCCTGCTACAGTACAAACACTTGATACCTGTTTTTATGTAGATGACCTTATCACAGGTAATGACGACGTTCCATCTGCCTTTGAAATTTCAAAATGTGCCGAAAAAATAATGAGAGATGCTGGGATGCCCTTAAGGAAGTGGATTTCAAATTCTGAGCAGTTAAGAAAGGAGTGGAAAGCTATGGGATTCAAGCAGTTATGCCCAGAAGATTTAAAGGATAAATTGCATAGAGTTCTTGGTCTCTTATGGGATCCATGTAGTGATTACCTGTCCTTAGAAATTAATAGTTTGCTAGAATTTCTCCAACAGAGAGGGAACACCAAGAGGTTTCTAATAATGGCTGCTGGAAGAATCTTCGACCCATTGGGTCTTGTGACTCCTTTTACTATCCGTTTCAAGTGCCTGTTCCAGGAGATCTGGCAAAGAAAACTTTCTTGGGATGAAGCTTTACCTCCTGATATAAGCGAGAAGTGGATGAGGTGGTGTGAAGAAGCTCCACAACTTAAAGATTTAAAGGTTCCGAGATATATACTTGGTTCTTTTATTAATCAAGATGCAGAACTGGAAATTCATACATTTTCGGATGCTAGCATTAAGGCTTATGGAGCAGTAGTTTACGTTAAGTTAAAGGTTAAGAACGAATTCTTGATCAATCTTGTAGCTTCAAAATCCAGAGTGGCTCCGTTAAAGAAGCTGTCATTGCCAAGACTAGAGCTTATGGGTGCTTTACTTGCGGCAAGATTAGCTAGTGAACTGAAACCAGTTATTGACAAAAAACAAATATCAAGAAGTTTTTTTTGGAGTGATTCAAAGGTCACCTTATATTGGATTCAAAGTCCAAGTAAAAAGTGGAAACAATTTGTATCAAACCGTGTGAAGGAGATACAAAACTTGACAGCTGAGGCTACGTGGCATCATTGTCCAGGCAAGGCTAATCCAGCTGATTTACTTACCCGTGGTACAAGTAGTGATTCTCTTATAAATAATTCAACTTGGTGGACTGGACCTGCCTTCTTAAAGGAAATTATTCCTGAACCTCCAGAACTTAGTGTCACAGAGGATGAGTATTTCAATGAACTGAAAAAAGACTGTGATAGTATTGACTCTTTGAAACTCCTTAGTATAACAAAGGACTTTAACTTTTTAAATCGTATTTATGACTTAAGTAATGATTTTATGCATATTTTACGTGTTTTAAGTTTTCTTTTCAGGTTCATCTATAATGCAAGAAACCCCAGTTCCAAAAGGTCAGGATATATAACCGCTGCTGAACTAGAGCAAGCAGAGATTTTCTTAATCAGACAGGTACAATCTCAAGAATTTTCGGCAGAGCTGAAAAGTTTATCTAAGGGTAAACCAGTAGCCTCCAGTAGTAAGCTAAAAGGTTTAGCTCCTTTTATTGATCAAAATTCTATTATTAGAGTTGGTGGTCGCCTCCAAAATTCTAATCTTGAGTTCTGTAAAAAACATCCTGTGGTGCTTCCACCAAAAAATCATTTAACAGATTTAATTGTAATGTATTTTCACAAAAAATGCTTTCATGTGGGACCGCAAACTTTATTATATTATGTGAGAGAAAAATATTGGCCCATAAATGGGAGAAATATTTGCAGAAAGATTTGTCATCAGTGCGTTGTTTGTTTTAAGGCAAATCCTTCTACTTCTTCTCAGTTAATGGGAAATCTGCCATCTGAGCGTGTTAATGAAAATTTTGCATTTAATGATACAGGAATCGATTTTTGTGGACCTTTTCTTGTGAAATACAAAAACCAGCGTAAGGGTGTATTTAACAAAGTTTATGTTGCCATATTTGTTTGCCTCGCAACCCGTGCAATTCATTTGGAAATCGTAACAGATTTAAAGACACAAACTTTTATTTCTTGTCTTAAAAGGTTTTTTGCTCGAAGAGGCAAATCTAGAAAACTTTTTACGGATAACGCACAAACATTTGTAGGTGCGGCAGCAGAGTTAAAGAGATTGTTTAATATGGTGAATTCTCCTGATGAACTTCTTGCAGGATATTTATCTTCCGAAGGTATTGACTGGAAGTTCATCCCTCCCAAGGCTCCCAATTTTGGCGGTCTTTGGGAGGCTGGCGTAAAGTCATTCAAATACCATTTGAAACGTGTCGTGGGAAATACTAATTTAACTATAGAGGAGTTTTTAACAATTGTGATACAAATCGAAGGGTTTTTAAATTCACGCCCTCTTTCTCCTATGTCTGCCGATCCTAATGATTTTAGAGTTTTGTCCCCCGGACACTTTTTGATTGGCAGAGAAATCACCTCTATACCTGAGCCTAATTTAACTGGTATTGCAGAAACCAAACTTTCCAAGTGGCAAAAAATAACTAATTATGTTCAAAAAATTTGGCAGTTGTGGCGAAAGGATTATCTTAGTAATTTACATCAAAGATTAAAGTGGCAGTTTGATAAAAATAATGTTAAAGTTGGAACTGTTGTACTTATAAAAGATGAGAATCTTCCACCAACTAAATGGTTGGTTGCTAGAATTGCTGAGATGTTTCCTGGTAAGGACGGAAAGGTAAGAGTTGTCAATTTACGGTTACCAGATGGAAAATTTCTTAAAAGAAGTAGTCGGCACGTATGTATCTTGCCAAATCAATAGTTATAGACCATATGGTGTATTATTGCAATTGTGTTTTATTCATTATGTTATAATTATTTTCATTTAAGTTGTTAAACAGTGTTATTGTAATATGTGTTTTATTATTATATATTATTGTTATTCAACTTTTGCAAAACTTGTTTTGATATTCTCATATTGAAATTTGCAATTTCAATGGGCGGGAGGATGTTCAGTCTCGCCTCCTTGACATATGAACTGTAAAATATAGAAAATGCCTCCAGAGGGCAGTGCTGTGCAAAAAAAGGGAAAAACCCGAGAGTGTGCTCTCGCAGGGAAGAGAGTGTTCCCGCTTTTGTAGCGAAAGTGTTAAAGTAATTATAGAGATGTGAAATAAAGCTACAGTCCTAACTTGTAAGTGTTTTCGAGTTACTGAGAAATTGTGATTTATAATTAAGAATTGTTCATGATTCTTACATAATTTCACGATGCACATGTTTACATAACTCTTCAGCCAACGAGAAGGCTAAGAACTGTTGAACTAAACCATAACAGCCAATAAGGATAAACTTAACAAAACTGAATCCTTCTCAAACAAGCCATATTGGAAA
>KK121265.1:109280-121031 GCA_000611955.2 Stegodyphus mimosarum | reverse complement strand
CTGGCAACATGCGCTGCTGACTTATCTTTTTTCAATTATATTTTCATAATGATGTATATAAAAGGCATAAATGTAACTATCCATAATGTACATACGTCTTGCACCAGCTTAACTGCATGTGTTTATGTCAAGAAATAAAAGCAATGATGAATTTTCTATGATTCGTAATACTGAGTCATCCATGATTGCATCTAATTTTTCATGAATCTGCCACTATGACTGCCAATATCTTTATGCACTGTCACTCGGCCAAGTTCTATATCATCAACATTTAAGTAATTACATATATAGCACAAAGCATTTATTTAACTGAATACCACAAAAACAAGTTTACTTGCTTAAATGAATATATACCAGAGCATATAAAGGATATACACCACATAAAAAGGGGGAAAGCCTTGGCAGAAAGCTTTCTATGGAAAACTATATATTTATGCTACATAAGGAAAAACATGTGGGGGTGTACAATGAGCCCTTTCATTGTTCACCTAGACTGCACTCGAAAGCAGCTCTTCCACTGGAACTTCAATACCAATGAAAGTTCGGCAGCATGGCCACTCATCAACTGAAAAATATCACACGTAACTGTAGGTTTCTAATTTGCATTTAGAAAGTGCTGGATTACGGAGGCTGCAAGACCACAAACGCAATAAATTAAAAGACGTACAAATATAACTAAGTCATCCATGATCGAAAATCTTTTTTTTATTTAAAAACAAAAAAAATTCAACCTGATGTGTAATCAACATCACTTGAATAAATAGTAAAGTTCTCAGTTTTCCAAGATTGCAAATATTCAGCATTGTTTTAAACAGAAATAAAATGTTACAAAGTGAGAATAAATTGGAAGGTATGACAAAAGAAAGATCACAAATACAAAGTCATATGCAAATTTCACAACAATTACTACAAAATTTCCAATAAACGGCATTCTTTTTATAAGCAGAATTTCAACAAACAAATGAAAAGCAGTTCAGATTAAAACTTTAATTTCTGTTTGTTTACATTATGATTTATGGAAGTTAAATTAATTATATGACCCATATACATAAAGAAGAAAGTGTGTGTGTGTTTGTTCGCTAATAACTTAGTCACTACTATAGTTATCATTACCAAACTTTCTATAATTCTTTTCTGAGTCCTCGAAAAGGTTGATGTCCACTTCTTTCAAAAAAAAAAAAAAGTACCTAAAATCAGAGATATGAATTAAAAACTCGGAAAAACGATAATTTTCGCCCACATTTTTCCGAGTAGCAACAGTCTAATCTGCAAATCCTAAAGTTTGTTAATAAAAAATTCCTAAGTTTTAAGACGAAATAAAAACAGCACTCCCAAACATTAAATACATTATTCCCGATTCTAAAAATTCATGGAAAGCCAATCAAAAATTTGTAAGTTTTACAAAATCGATATATATAAGAAAGAATACCTATTTGTTTGTTCGTGTTATTGATTTCTGATTAATTATGATAAATATTTTGCCATATTTAACCGACTAAAATTAAATATAAGTAAAACATTGGCTGGGACTTGAGTTTTTACGACCATTTAATTAGAAAGGTGAAGATCATTAAAAACTGCATGCCCTTGTTGCCGATATAATGAGAGAGAATTAGCTTATTTTTCTATCAAAACTTTTTATGTGGGTTCCATATCGCATCCAATGGAAAAATGTATGACTATGAATCGTATTTTTTTGCATCATTATTAGAGAAAGATTACAGTGATATCGTTCTCTCTGTTGTTAGATGCTTTACTCTCAACCTAACTACCATTGTGTTTTCAGCTAGTTGGTTAAATAAATAAAATTAATCGTAACAAGAACAACATACAGTTCAATACAGAAACTTTAACACTCCTTCGGGCACATTTGATCTGCTAGGCACACCTCGAGCACTTTTGTTTGCCTTGTCTCCTTCGAACGTCATCACGCGTTCTCCATCTAGTTAGCTTCCGTTTTCTAACACCACTGGCAGTCATAAGGTCAGTTGGTATTTCTTCTTTTCCAATTGGGAGATGAAATGATCTAATAGGCTCATTGCACCCGATTACGTTGCAATTTGACAAGTAAATTTCCGTCACATTTTAATACTGTATCACATTTTTTTGGTTAGCAATTTCATATAATAAAATATTTTATGATTATCTACAAAACTGAGTACGTTTTGGAGCTCCGGCTTCTCAAGCACATTGCGCCCGATCATGTCATGAACTGTAAAATGTTTTAATAATTTAAAAACATGCTTATTACAAAATTTAACAAAGAAATGTCAAAAAAAAAGTCTGATTTCAGAAACCCTCAAGACCTTGAAGAAATTCGCCATTTATTGGAGGCATCAGATGAAGACAATGAGGATGTCAAAGATGAAGATTTTGATGTCAAAAGCTACAAGATTCGCAAGATGGTGTAGAGGAATGTGAAGAGAGATCAGACACAGAACAAGAGAGAAGAGAAGAAAATACTGACTTCTATTTGGGATAAAGCCAGACCACAACACTCCAGTAATTTTGGTTTCAGTAGTAATGGCAATGTTTTGGTGTCCTATGTTCCAAGAAAAAACAGAAATGTCTTTCTTGTATCATCATTGCATGATGACCAAGCTATTGATCTTTCTACTGTGAAAAACAGAAACCAGAGATAATTAAAATTTAAACCAATATATATTGTAGATAAGATGTGCAGTTCATATAATGTCTCTTGAATGTAAAACAGAGGCTCATGGTTGTAAAACGGAGGCTCACAATGTTAAACATTGCTTTAATCATTTCTTAAATCACACATGTCGATAATGGGTACACAATAAAACAACTGTCTAATGAACTTGTACTTAAACAACTTGCTCAACAAAATCTGAAGTCTATTGGGATGCCAGTACACTTACACAAAAATTAAAGAGATATGCTCCCATCCAAGAAAACCACCTTAAAATTAAAATGAGCCACAGATACCTCCAAAAAGACACAGAAACATGCTATTTGGAGACCCAAAGAGAGGATTAAACTAATATGAGTGCAAAACGTATCATGCAGCAACCTGCCTCTCATATGCTGTTTCCATGAGTCCTTTGTAGTAGAAGTAGAAGAATGAAGAAGTAGAAGGACATATATCTCCTAATGAATTAGATGAATGAGAGATTATACTTATGTTCAAGCTCTAATTAAATTTAAAGCTATAATTAATCTTGTACAATAACTTTACAAATGTTACTTTACAAAATGTGTTTAATATAAATAGTTTTCTTTTAAGATTATAAAAATTGTTTTATTATTAAGTAGTTTTATAACTTGTGAAAGTTTAATAATAATGGATACCGTTTGATTTAAAAAAAAAAAAACTTTTTATGTGTAGAAACGTTTAGTGAATCAAGCAGTGCCTCTCAGGCTCAATGCACCCAAACATGTTCCGAAACCTATTGCACCCAACAGAGGGTTAAGAGTATCTTGGTTTTTTTAAGTATCTTGGTTAAGGTTTCTTGAATAATAATGGTATCATATCACATTTAAATCATTTTAAATCCAAAAAAAAAAAAAAAGCTACACCAAAAGTATTTCCAAACTTTTCTGAGTTATGGGTACAGAAGTTTCAGAAACTGATATGAGATGAGTTTAGAAAACTAAGATACAAGAGATAAGCTGAGTCTATATCAATAGCTGAAAATAAGCTACTCAGATATTTATTAAGGGGAGGGAAAATTGTACTTATGACTGTACATGGCTCAACTACAAGAGTTTAAAAAATGAAACACGTTTTTTTTTTCCCCATAGGAAAATAATTCTTATCCACTTCCTTGAATTCTGGCGAATTCAGGTCTTCAAGTACAAAACAAACTCCACAATCACAAGCTCAAGAAAATTACTTTGAAAAATGTGTTTATGATCATGAAAATATAATGTATATGTAAATATGATATATAAATGATGTATAAACCACAATTACAATACATTTGTTAGAGATTTAATACAAATTTGATAAAAATCAAAAATACTTCTACAGAATTATTATTATTATAGATAATAAGCAAGAGGAAACATGTGTATGACTTTAAATAAGTTATACTAAATAAACATTTATAAACTTCAGTCTTAATACTTTACAATAACGGTGCAAAAATTATTTATTTCCGGCATATAATTGAAATAATATCAAAATGCATATAAAGTATCGAAAAAGAAAATACGGGAAACTAAATCCACCTTACCATCCCAGGCACTGGATTCAACCCATGCAACAGAATTGAAAAGAGCAGCTGTCCCTCCATAGCAGGCATTAGTGGAATCAACACCTTCTACATCATGGTTGCCACTCTCCTTAAACAGTTCCATAAGCACAGTTTTTACACTTTTTGACTTGTCAATGATAGTTTCAGTTCCAACTTCGAGTCGCCCTATTTGGCTGTAACTTAAACCTCGTTTCTGCATCAGCTGTTCTACAACTGTCAGGCACAGGGAATTAATGTCCTCTCGGTCAGAACAAAAACCCATCCTGTTCTGACCCAGGCCAATGGTGTACTTGCCCTTGGAAACATTGTCATAAACTTCAAGCTCCTCTTGGTCTACGTAATATGATGGAAAATAAATCTCAATATCGATGATTCCAACATCCTCAGGCCAGCTGGGGTGTCCGTTATGGCTGTTCATTGTTAACTGAAATCCAAAAGTAAATGTTAATGGTAATTTAAAAATGTTTTCTTTCATAACAAGTAGTATTAGAGTAGCAGAGTAAAATACAAGGATATGACAAATATTAAATTTATTAAATTGCAAATTCAAAGATGGGAAATATTTTTGGCTGCCTAAGGGACAGCAGAATATAAATAAAGTATACAAACTGAAAACAGTGCGTGTTCTTTATGCATACATATGCTTAACCAGCTACATGATGAATATTGAAAAAGTTCTGTGAAGATATGCTGAATATGACAGAAGCAAAATCAAAAAATGGACGACGAACATCATCATAAAACTGCAGCAGGCACCGCTTAATGTCCACAACCATTTCGATAATGTTAAATTATCCTTCAAAATAGCAACAGAATTTAACTAATTTAAAATAAAAATATCAAGAAAAACATAAACAGGTATTTTCAGAGTATTTTAAATAAGAAAATGCAACAGCTTGTTTATGAACTGTTCGTAATATTTCTGCAAATTATTTGAGCCCATCATTGGGAGAGAACATGCTAATGTAAAATTTTAAATGAAGGTAAAAAAGCAACCTTAGTTTGATGTATACGTATTCAGGAAATCCACCTCCCCAAGAGAAAAAAAAAATTCTGCAGAATTTTTGCCCTCAAACTGATTGCCCTCAAAACAATAGAGTTATTCAAAATTGAAGTCATACTAGGGGTATTTTTTGTGTAATTTTAAACTGTTAACTGAAATCAAAACCAAGCTATTTGACGATTAAACCCCACACTTCGCGACATTTCTCTGTCACTTGGAATTTTTATAATCTGTTTTCATCTTATTGAGCAAATTTATCTTTTACTTTGGGACTTTACTTCAACCTCAAAAAAATTTTTTTATAATATTTTGATCACATTAACCAAACTGTTGATCACATTAAGCGATATATAAGGATCGTTCAAATGAAAGTGGCACTACAGTCGGTTTGAGAAATGGTTTAATGGTATTCATATAAATTAGTATACAAAAGAAAGAAGTAATACAGACATAACAAATAGGCTCAACGGAAACCATGGGTAAAGATGCTCTGAGGTTAGTTGTGAAACCAATTTTCAACGGCAGCTCAGACCTCATTATTGTCAGCAAATCAGAGATTTCCTGACAGGACCAAGATAAGATAAGATAAGATATTGGCTTCCTCTCTCCATGAACTTAATTGCACCAAGAGTCCTCATCCCTCACAGAACTCGGGTCGAGGTTCAACCCCTTTTCCAGAATCTTGGAGGGATCGGCGCAATGCACCTGAAACCACAGGGCATCACTAGTTGTTAATTTACTACCTACCAGTCACTCGGGCTGCCCGTTGCAGACAGTCATTACTCGGCATACTCAGGGTGTTATTCCCGGGCTACTAGAGGCGTTCTGCTCTACCTGCCAGACTCCGGGCCGGCTAATAAGCAACCTTTCTGGAGCTTCCAGAACCACTAGGTTCATAATTTGTATACCCCCCTGGCCAAAACTGCCTAGGTACAGATCCTAGTCAGTAGCTTCACAGAGTTCTTTCCATCGACCCCAGGGGAGGGGTTGAGAGAACCAAAGATGTGACCTCCCAGTAGAATTGCCATAACAATGTTTGGCATGCCACAGCCACATGATGATGAGCATTATCATGCAAGAGGATAACCCTGCATGACAGCATGCCATATCGGCGGTTCTTGATATTCCGTCTCAGTTTCTGCAATGTGGCACAGTACATGTCAGCAGTGATAGTTGTGCCCATACGTAGCCATTTAACAGTGGTGGGCCATCAACATCAAAGAAGCACATTAACATGACTTTACTAGCTCTAGTGGATGTATGAGTCTTTATCGGGCAGGGGGATGAATAGTGTCGCTATTCCATGCTCATGTTTTTGTTGGCTGGATCAAAGTTATGACACCATGCTTCATCAGCAGCAATGATCCTTGAAAGGAATTGGTTCCCCATTTCATGGTACTGCATAAGGTGTTGCATGGAAACAGACATGCGATGAATCTCCTCTTTCTTTGTGAAAAGTTTTGGCAACCATTGCGCACAAACCATGCAGTATCACAACTTTTTATGCAGTATTGTGTATACACTTCCTACGCTCATACACATTTCCTCTACTATTTCTTGAGAGGCGATTCACCGATTTTCATGAGATGGTCCACATCTGCAATTGCTTCCTGGGTGATCGCCAGATGCACTTGACCAGGTCGTGGCCTGTGGTCAGTTATGCTTCTTTCACTACGAAAATTCCTGTACCCTTGGAATACCAATCCATGTTCCATACACTCCATGCTATACATGATAAATTTTGACGATAGCTTTCAAAAGCACTCACATTTTCTGCTGTTAAAAATTACATGACCATGCACTGACACCGTTTGGAGGCATCCACGATGTAAACAATGCCTTTTAATGTGCTCCTATGCTATCACACATCCATCTGGAGGGATCTGACAATATCGCATGCACTCCCAGCACTCTTCGTGCCCTCCAAATGGGCACGTGCAGCCATCTTTCTTTTCAAATGGAGGAGTTATTACAATAATACCGCTTTCAGTTGAACGACTCTTACATTATGTTTTCGTGTTCATGTTTTTGTATTCAAAAGGGCAGCACTTCAAATTGATAGCAATATATGAATGGTAGCATTTCCCGCGATCACATCAAATGGTGTCTACTGATGTAAAATTCATTTCACACTCAAAATTAATTTATCGCTGAATAAATAATTTCTTGTTAAATTTTTTCCTCGCTCAAGTAAAATTGAGAAATTCAAATTGCACAATATTAGAGTGACCTTTGGTATAAACATTTGTAACAAAAAATAACCGAGTGCAAAATAAATAATATATGACTCGTATATCACTGGCTAGGTAAATTAGCAGCTTTAGTGACCATCACTTCTTATTGCTAGATAACAAAAAGTACTGAATAAATAATTTTCGTTTTGAAATATTCCATATGGAACACATTACAAAACAAAAATAAATTATTGTTTTGATATAAAACGTCAAAATAAAAATACATTACAATCAGAATAAAAACAGTTAGTTTGCAATAGGTATTACTTCCAGGCACTATGCCAAACATGTAACATGACCCCTTAGTTTCCACATTCATAAAAGCATACTTTTCCTTTGCCAATTTAGGACTCGATAACTGAATATATAAATATATATATATATATATATATATGCGACTCGGTCGAAATCGAAAACAATATTTTATTACATTAAGTAAACTTGACTACACAATCAAATCTTAATGATACTATTTATTTTTACATGTTAATTACAAACTTGATTTTATCAAGCAATGCAGTATTTTTACAAAAATTAGTAAATTGATAAAATACTAGATAAAATTTTATCCAGTAACTTAGCCAGATTAAAAAACGTTACATATAACAACTGCAAATTTCCATTAATGATTATTAAATCTTCATTAATTATTTTGATTAACAGTTATATAACTATTAAACCATTTGTAAAATAACTATCAAAGAAATATGTGACCAAAATAACTAACAAATAGATCTAACGTGTCAACAGCAAAATTTCTCATAATTATGGCTACCTCTACGATGGGAATATGTCATTTGAGGAGAATACTGACAAAACAGTGATGGTGGGTATCAATTAAGCATGATCATTTTTTATTGCTGAACGTCCACAGAATCTTTGTGAATTGATCGAGCTTAGTATACATGTTCTACCTTCGAAGACTCATCAAACTTAATAAAAGCATCATGGAAATCATAAATCCAACATTTATAGCAAAACTGCAAGGGCACCATCATTCAAAATATGAATGTGATGACTGGAAACAGGTATTATGGTATGCCGAATCATCATTCCCAAGAGGAAATAGAATTTAGATAGAAAATGTCCCCCAAAAATATAAAAAAATAATAATTGTCCTGTAGTGGTTAGGGCAGACTTATCTCAATATTCGGCTAACTGCTTAATCATTGTAAACGACCTAGTTATTGCTAGTACATACATCAACAAATTCGAGGTGTCAAGTTTATCCTATGGTATAAAAATTAGTTTCTAATCGTTATGTCATTTTTACTTCCTTGCACGAAGTAAAAAGGAATCACGAAAAATTTCGGGTATCATATTTCAACGAAAATATCTATTTTGACAGCTATCGAGTGCCCTTTAACGATGTTTTTGGGTGACATCTGTACGTAACCACACAATAAAGGACTCTTTTTTCCCAAACAAATTATAAAACCGATTTAAAATGGGTTCTGAAGAGATTTTTTCGTGGCGTCTGTGCGTACGTATCTCGCATAACTCAAAAACGAGTAGCCTCAGAACGCTGAAATTTTGTATATAGGACTGCTATAACATGTAGATGTGCACCTCCTACTTTGGTTGTAATCGGCCGCACCAAAAGTACATAAATACATGTATATATACATATATCCACTCTGTTACTCGGCTGAGTGAGCTCAGTTTCTTTGTTCTTATATGTTGGTGAATTGTGCATTTTTTGCTTTAAAAAAGATTGAATTGTGTAGTTCTTATCTTCCGGTTACGGTTTTTATGCCTTTAGTAAATCTGCATGCAATATTTGTAGAATTATCAATAATTTCAAAGTTGTTTAAGAATAGTGGATAGTTGAAGCAGCATATAGCTTAGCAGAATAGCACATTTGTTGCCAATCTAAAGATACTATGCTTCGCAACAAAGATAACGCTTTCTTTTATTCTTGCAAATTAAATCATGCTTAAACCATTCTGGAATTTATTCGAGGAAATTAGTGTTTAAAATTTACTTCGCAATTTGTAATATAGATATTTTGAGTTTTTATGTGTGAGTGAAGTGAGAACTGAATTAATTGAACGAGAAATACTGAATCGTCTGTGAATTTTGTTTTTATTTTTCATTTTATACATCGTTTTAGATTTATTAAAGTATTTGAATAGAACATGTGGCAACAATTAAATAATTCTTCAGATGATATAACATTTTGTACCTTCTGAGTTATAAACTGAATGAGATGTAACGATGTAAAGTAAACCTAGCGCCAGAGCGTCGCTATGGTAAACAAATAAAGTGAATTTTTAAGAGTGCATTTATTCCATTATCATTTATGAGCTATCGATGAAGTAGATTTAATACAATCCAATAAATTTAAATGAAATGCAAGAAAAAGTGCGTATAATTTAATATTCTGTACAAGGAAGTTATGTGGTGTACACATCAGAATTTTTCATTATAATATATGCCAATACACACAACCAACAACACAGAACTTCGTTAGTTGGCTTCGTTGGCTGAGAATTAAAACGAATTTTAACTTCTGTCTTGGTCAGTGCTATCAGTGAAATGAACATCATGAAACATTCTTGGCACTTTCAGATCGAGTAAAGTAGATTCTTATCTGTATGAAGTTAATAATTTTGTTTGAAAAATCATGTTCTCATGACCTTCGGATAGCTTATTGAGAAATTCGAGCACGAATCCCTTGCATATAACAATGATCATAATGTATTCCAAGAAGAACGGAAGCTTTAATAAAAGCAAATGATAGTCCTAAATCTTATTAATACACATCATCCTTTCTTTATTTTTGGCTAACTCCTGAGTGCTGCCGCGTCATTCATTATTCGTTGAAAGCATTCCAAAACATTGTGGCTGCGTATTTGCTTGGCGAAATGCCTCTTAAGACCATATTTATTTTCATACTTTTATCACATCCAATAATAAATATCCCCCTGCTGTATGCAAAATTCCAGTGCCAATTACCGAAAACATTTTACTAATGCTCAACAATTTTTTGCATCAATCGTCGTATATAGACAGCCCTCCTCCATATAATTTACAAAAATGTAATGACTTATAATAATTTACTAAAAGTATCACAGTTCTATGCACAGCAGAGAAAGGGATAGAAAATTGAATTATGAGAATAATAATTTATTTGTGTCTACTTGAACATTTTCTAATGGAAGCTTTTGTTTCAGTTCTGAATCCATGTGTTAAAAAAAAATGCATTTATAATTTTTTTTTAACAATTAGCTATCAAAAACGGATTACGATATTTTGAAATTGTTATAAATGATGCAGAAAATCTAATTACTAAATATTTGGCTAATGAATATGAATCAGTAGCAAAATGAAAAATATTAAGTCCGGTTGTTTTGTGATTTAAGAAGGGCACAAAGAATTATTTTATTCGATTAAATCGACGAATTTAACTGAATTTTAACAGGTAGTGACGAATGAACACCCTTCTCGCACTGAGGGTAAAAGAATTTTGTAAATATAAAATCTAACTTTTTATTTAGCCTCATTAGAGCGAAAAATCGAACTAGTAAAATGTTCGTCACATAATCGAATACGAAATACCGTATATCAGTAGTCTCAAAACTGTCAGCCCCCGAAGCAATTTTAAGCGGTTCGGGTTACATTTCAATTACGTATTTTTTGCAAATACGATATCGCAAAAATTCGAAGAGGAGTCCGAGTTTACATTATTTTCATTATTATTAAAAACGAACATGAATAACAGCAAAAAATTAATTATACTGAGCTCATTAATTTACAGCGTGATATAAATCTTATTCAAAGATTTGAAAATGCAGATATGATTAACTTTCATTCGTTCGTTCTCATTTGTTTATTCGCTTTCATTTTATTTATTTTCAGGTTTTCTCCCAACTTCGAAAGTTTTCATAATTCGTTTATTTTCAATTTACGTTAAAGTAATTAATGATAATTAAAGTAATTAATGATTCCTTAAACATATAAGAATTACCTAAAATAAATGTTAGTTTGAAATATTAATATTTAACTGCCAATATGTTTGAATAACAAATTGTAGGTATATTTCAAACAGAAAATAAATATATAAAATTTGAATATTTTCCCTCTGTGTTATTATTATTATTATTATTATTATTATTGCTCACGTACACTGCGCAAAAAAAGGGGGGCGGACAGTTCTATATCTCCCGCTCTAATGGGTCCATTGACGAAATACAACTTGCGTTTTTCATGTCTCGAAAGCCCGACTTAGGATATGTATTAAGACTTATATACAGCACTTTTCTAAATACAGGTATTTTGGCCCAAATCGGAC
>KK121265.1:86939-109241 GCA_000611955.2 Stegodyphus mimosarum | reverse complement strand
CCCCCCCCCTCCCATATTTCTATTCTATGACTCAAATGATTCCAAACTGCCAAGTTTTGTAAAAATCGCACTAATAGTTTTTAAAAAATTAGCTCTCAAAATTTTAGCTCCTCCATGTTAATTGAATTTTATACATATTTATTAATATCTCTTTTTTTATTAAATTATTTGATTCTTCCTTTCACATTTCGAAATTTAGGTTCTTTCCAAATAAAATTCGCCCATTTTTTATGATTTATTTTTAAAATTTGTACTTTTACATAATTTTTATAAATTTTCCGAAAACAATATTGAATTATAACCTAAAACAATTTTACCATCATCTTACAGGAGATGCATTTCTAGGCACACCTGCAAAAAATCTTAAAGTAGATGTATTTCGAGGCACACCTGCAAAAAATTAGTTTTTTTTGCTCAAAATTTCCTAAGATATACGTGAATTTACATATTGGCGTGTTTTGAAATTTGGCATATTTGTTATAAGCGATAATACCGCCAAATGTGGTTTACGCACTTTGCTAAAATAATTTGAATGTATAAACGATACAATGAGAAAAAGGAAAGTAAAATAGGTTGCTATAAATTAAGAAGTTCGCCAAGTGAATTATTCATGGCGCAAATTAAAAAAAAAAAAAAAAAAGGCGTTAAAATAAATTTTTGAATTTCTCAATAGATTTCACACCTAATTTTACAAAATTTAATATTTAGGCATAATATGAGTCGTAGAATCGAAATATGAAAAAAAAATTGGCATGTCATTTCAGAAAAAGCCCGATTTTGTGTCCAAATACCCGTATTAGAACAATATTATATATAAATGTAATAGATATCCTAAGTCGCGCTTTCGAGACATGAAAAACGCAATTTGAATTTCGCCAATCGGCCCAGTAGAACGGAAGATATAGAACTCTTCCATCTCTCTCTCTTTTTTTTTTTTTCCCCCGCAGTGTACATTTCGATAAATACACAGTAATCGGAATCGAAAATTTATTTAAAACATTTTTTATTCTGTTCATAAACAATTTCTTTTGCTTAAAAAAAGTCTTGGGTCGTCAACTCGGGAAATCCATTGCACACAGAAATCCCTTGCCTCCTTATCGCCCCGCATACAAGCTGAGCGCAAAAGTTGAAGGTGAGATAATGAAATTGCTGACAAACCTTTGCACATGCATACCATGAAACTATCAACTATTAATATAAACTTTTGGGAATTTTGCAATCAAAGGTATAGAACGCTTGATATGCATTATCAAAAAAAATTCACTGACCATTTTATTAATCGAACTTTATGCTCTATAGGATCCACATAAAAAAATTAAACTCTCTATTTAATAAACTACTCTCCTTTCAGTGCTGAAACTCCACGATAATACAAGGGCCGTTAAAAGAACACGGGAAAAAGGATTAACTCATATAATATAACTGACAGCATTATATCTTTAAAAGAAATCTACATTCCAGTAAGAATACGTAGTAATATTAACATTACAATATCTGACGATTATTGAGCAGGTAACTGAGCCGAATCTCGATACCTGACCTGATCAGTAACCTTTTAAAGCCATAGTGTCGCCTCACATGAGTCTTGGCCGCAGTTCCCAAGAGAGACATCAGAGGAACAAAGGAGGCGAACAAAAGACACGATAATTTCGAAAAGAACGAACACCATCAGCAATACATAAAGCTACAATGGGCTGAACCGTACACTGAATGCACTGAATAAAAATAAACAAGAACACAATAATCAAGAACCAATAAATTAAATAATGATAATCAAGAACCAATTAATTAACATTCAAAGGGGAAAACTCAGTACAATAGAAGAAGAAAATTATGCGAATATTTTTTTTAATTTCATATGCTAGCGCTAATAAACGGCTAATGGAGAAAATAAGCGAGAAAATGCGGTCAATTAAATCAGGACTTAAAACAAAAAGAATATAAAATAATTACTAACCCTTTCAGTAAGAGTCGATGTGAAACAACTATATGCTTGATTTTATTCTTACTAGAGAAGAATTAACTTTGATAGGATGATTTAACACAATTTATATATTTCGATTACGTACGATTAAATAAATTACGTACTGCTGTAGATTTTTTTTAAAAAAAAACTATTCCCAAACAATCATGACATCATTTGCTATCACTGTAATTAGCTTACGCACTTTTTGTGAAACACAGGTGGTTTGTGATAGTAATTTTTCCATCGTTTCACAATAAACACACTTAAATTTTTAATGAAAAAAAGAGCTCGCCAGCTGACAGTACCCCTATCCTCACAAACTTTGTAATTGGAAAGTCTAGGATCGAAATTTAAGGAAATAAAGCCTGCAACTACATTTCTCTGAACACACTATGTAGAGTTTCATCAATTAAAAAAATCTGATGTATACACCACATGACTTTCTTGTATGGAATATTAAATTATACGCAATTTCAGTTAACGAATTTTGAATTAAATCTACTTCGTCGACATCGCATAAACCACAACAGAATAACATACACTCTTTAAAGTTCACTTTATTTATTTCCCGTAGCCAAGTTTCGGCTCTAAACAGACGATTCAGCGCAGCTTACCTAATGCGCATGCGCTACTAATTATTTCAGTCCTCACGTCGCGGTAAGGCAAAAATACATAAAAATTCAAAATATTTTCATTAAAAATTGAAAGATATAGAAAAACATAAAATACCAAGTACAATTAAAACAATTAAAAAGACAATTTCTACCCAAGAACTAGCTAATAACTTAAATGATAATTCCAGAAGGAATCGAGCATAATTTAGACGTTACTTTGTTGTTGCGAAGCTTAGTTTCTCTCGATTGGCAACAAATCCACTATTCTGCTAAGCTTCAAATGTAAACAAATACGGGCGCTATCATAACCAAAAATTAGGCTTAGCCGCACTTCAAAAATTTTTAAATTGCTGATAATTCCACAATTATTACATGCAGCTTAACTAAAGGCATAAAATCTCAACCGAAAGATAAGAACAACATAATTCAATCATTTTTAAAGCAAAAAATGCACAATTTATAAGCATATAAGAATAAAAATACTGAGCTCACTAAGCGGAGTAACAGAGTGGATATATATGTATACATATATTTATATACTTTTGGTGCATCTGATTGCAAACGAAATGCGAGGTGTACATCTACATGTGATAGCAGTCCTGTATACAAAACTTCAGCTTTCTGAGGCTAGTCGTTTTTGTGTTATGCGAGATATATACATACTTACGCACAGACGCAAGGAAAAAATGTCTTCAAAATCCATTTTAAATCAGTTTTATAATTTTTTGGGGAGGAAAGAGTCCTTTATTCTGTCCTTACGTTTTACGCAAAAACATCGTTAAATTGCATTCGATAGCCGTCAAAATGGATATTTTCGTTGAAATAGGAGACCCGAAATTTTTCGCGATTACAATACTTCCTTTTTACTTCGTACAAGGAAGTAAAAAGATTCTGGAATCAGTAAACAGTTCGAGAATTCTTGATACAGTGTGAGCATTGTTTGTGCGACTGTTTAATACACATAGAGCCTATTCTTGATATAAGAGAGCTTATTACATATTACATTTAACTGCACAATGGAGCAAGCATGCCCACAGACATATCCGCATAAAACGTTTCGCGCCATCGCAAAGCTGCCATTTTTTTAACGGCGTAATATATAATGCAAATGTTACGACCACAGTGGCATGACTGAAACTTGATGGGTTTCACCGTATTATGACATACATTCAGTTTCTACAAGTCTTTTCACTTATTTTCGTTTCCCTGACAAAGCTGAATACTCCTTTTTGAAATGCACTGCAGCTTCTTGATTACAATGATGGCAATACAGTCCAGTCACATTAATGTGACCACCACGTACTTTCCATGTCAGAGTTAAATAACCAATCACAGAAGGCAGGTGGCAGCACAGTGCAGTTGAGCGTATATAAAGGGTGTGTGAGGGCTTCGGAAAACATTTCAATCGTTGGCGTAATGCAGAAACGAAGCGATTTATCCGACTTCCAAAAGGGCATGATCATTGGCTTTCGGGCCAAGGGTGGAAGCATTTCCGAAACGGCTGAGTTTGTGAACTGTTCGCGTGCCGCCGTGGTAAAAGTGTACCGTGCATGGCAAAATGGGACTGTCCAAAATCAGCGACGTGGCAAATGTGGTGCACCACGGGCCATAGATGACAGAGGCGAACGACGGTTGCGGAGATGCGTTCGGGCAGATAGACGGGCTACCGTTGAGCAACTGACCACCAAAATGAACCAAGGGGCTACCAAAAGTGTCTCCCAAAGTACTATTCAGCGAACATTGCTGCGTCTGGGCCTCCGAAGCAGACGCCTGGTTCGTGCACCTATGCTGACTGCTGTTCATCGACGGCGAAGGCTAGAATTTGCACGCCAGTACAGCAGCTGGACGTCCACTGAGTGGCGACAGGTTGCGTTTTCGGATGAATCGCGTTTTATGCTCCATCGGACAGATGGACGTTGGCGTATAAGGCGTGAAACCTCTGAAAGGAACCACCCTGCAACCATTGCCGGAACGGTCCAAGCTGGAGGCGGGAGCATTATGGTCTGGGGAATGTTTTCCTGGCATTCTCTAGGTTCACTGATCATTGTGGAAGGCACAATGGATCAATACAAGTACGCATCTGTCCTTGCGGACCATGTTCACCCCTACATGCGCATTGTTTTTCCTCAGGATGATGGCATCTTCCAGCAGGACAATGCGAGGTGCCATACAGCTGCCAGTGTACGTGCGTGGTTCGAAGAGCACCAGGATGAGTTTACCGTCCTCCCCTGGCCAGCAAACTCACCTGACTTAAACCCAATCGAGCATCTGTGGGACCATCTCGATCGAGTTGTTCGCGCCATGGATCCTCAACCGCGTAATCTAGCGCAGCTGGCCACGGCATTAGAGTCGGCATGGCTCAACATCCCAGAGAACACCTTCAGGGACCTATGTGACTCTCTTCCTGCACGTCTCGCAGCAGTACGCTCTGCGAAAGGTGGTTATTCTGGCTTTTGACAGATGGTCACATTAATGTGACTGGACTGTGTAGTAAATTTATAGACAGCCCCGACAAGAGCACAACAAGCTATATGAAAAAGTATATAAATTGATATAATTTAAAGCATATTATTACTTACTTAATACTTAAACCAAGCTTAAAAAACAAAAAACGAAACAAAAAATTGAAGGCTTTCATATTTTAACGGAATCTGGATATCTCTGGATAATATCTTAATAATCTGGAAGCTTTAACGTTTCGTGCGTTACCTTTGTTGATTAAATATCATGTTCTTCGCACTTAAAGCACATAAAATTCAATTCAACATCAATATCACAAAATATTTAAAAACAGCAAACCAGTGCAATGGATCTTTGGAATTTCCGATACACAGTCTCGCGCCCTGGACATAAAAACGTTTCTTCGGTACGCGTTGCCATTGCTTGCTTTGAAATCGTCAATTATGAGTCAATCATTTAAAGAATTTAATTCGTTAAATTTTTACAAAATTTTAAATAGGTAATTGAAAAAATTCGAAATTCAAAATTCGGGCTTCCAAGTGCCCACGTTCGATTGGAGGAGTAGTTATTCAAAATTTGATGACTCTAGATACCATTGTCTCTTCACAATGCAAGAAGCACTCATGCATTCATGCAGATTCTTCATTATTTAGTTTCTTTAAATATAATACACGACGATAATATTTGGTGGCAACAGTCTGAAAATTGAATCGACGCAAAATGCCGTTTTGGAATTAGTAGCCCTTCTAGGCTAGCGCCCTTTGAGCTAAAAATTCAGTAAATTTAAAAAATAAAAACAAGCATATGCTAATTACTTACTCTCGCAAATAAATCATTTAGGATACGCTCAAATCACCTTAAAAAATACGTTCAAGAAGGAAAAACAGCCCTGCAAACAAAAGAGATGCGTACAGAAAAATACGTACTCTTGATAAAGAACAGCATAGACAAATCCCGTAGGCTACCGGAATGGCTCTTAATGTCCCAAATGAACATAAACTCACGTAACGAGAGTTAGATACGATTACATTTAACACCAAACTCGTGACCAATGCTCATAAGCGACGGTACAAGGAAAAAAAAAGGAATATAAAATTAGCACTACACTTACATTTTCGTCTGCGCTCAAAAACATTTTAATTACTACCTGATATTTGGCGATACCATTAAAGCGTCTCTCACGCTCAGTAGGTGGTCTAAACGTGACGCACATACTACATGCACGCATACATATATGGGCATGAACACTTCACTATACGAAGAGAAAACATGCAAATCAATTCCAGCTTCAAGTCAAGTATATTTTTAAATCAGAAGCTCCGAAGATATTTATCTTTCAAAAAAAGTCATTACGTATTTCAAGGTTTTGTCGATAAAAATAATATTACCATAAAAATGTAACTATTGTTCCTAATGCTCACTTGTCTTGACTTACAGTCAGCCCAAGCCCACGAAATTCCTCGTGGCAAGAAGCGCAAGTGTATGCCTCTCGTTGGCTCTGATGAAGAGCACCCCAGAGAGCACGGATCCGAGGGTCTCCCACCCCTCTTCCCCTCCCGCCAACCTCGCGAGAGGACTTTCAGCTCGCTGCATATTTAAAGTGCCCCCATGCCGCACGGACACTATATATTTACAAACTGCCTTCTTCGGGATTCGAACCCGGGCCCTTCGGAACGGGACTCAGCGACGCTAACCACTATGCCAGCTGGGCGGCTAACAAAAATTAAAATGAGTTTTCACACTACAGACATACCTCCTTCTGTCATTGATGCTGCAACTTGAGTTTTTTCATCAATGTATATATATAAAGAAGAACGTCTGTTGGTTTGTCCTCTAATAGCTCAGTCACTACTATAACTATCGTCACCAAACTTTCTACAACTCTTTTCTCGGTCCTGGAAAAGGTCGACGTCCACTTTTTTCCAAAAAAAAAACTAGCTAAAATCAGAGATATTAATTAAAACCTCGGAAAAACGATCATTTTCGCCGACATTTTTCCGAGTGGCAACAGTCTCGCAAGCTGAAGACGAAAATCTGCTTTATTTCGAAAGTTGTTGCCACTGCTCGCTTTCAAATACTAGAGTCTGTTAATAAAAACTAACAAAAGTTTTACGATGAAATAAAAGTACCATTGCCAAATATTAAATACATTATTATCGGCTCCAAAAATTCTTGGGAAGCCATTTCGACTATTCCCATTTTCGTACTACTTTAATCAGCCGAAATGTTAATTAAAAACT
Source organism: Stegodyphus mimosarum (assembly GCA_000611955.2). Lineage (NCBI taxonomy): Eukaryota > Metazoa > Arthropoda > Arachnida > Araneae > Eresidae > Stegodyphus > Stegodyphus mimosarum. Next base: position 101,961 of record KK121265.1, on the reverse strand, counting down.
CTGAAAGCGCTAATTTTTCAACTCATTTCTCTTGAGTGGCAACAGTGTCACGCGTTGATGATAAAAATGCTTTATTTCGAAAACGTTGCTACTGCTCGCTTTCAAATCGTAGAATTTGTTAATCAAAAATCTGTAAGTTTTACAAAATTTATATAAATAAAGAAGAATGTTTGTGGGTTTGTTCCCGTTACTGATTTCTGATCAATTAATGATAAATGTTTTGCCATATTTAATCGACTAAAACTGAATATAGGTGAAATATTGGATGGAACTTGAGTTTTTACGACCATTTGATTCAAAAGACGAAAATCATTAAAAACTACATGCCAATATAAAATATAATGAGAGAGAATTAGCATATTTTTGTGTCGAAATTTTTATGTGGGCTCCATACCGCATCAGACTGGAAAATGTATCACTATGATTCGTATTTTTTGCATCGCTTTTAGAGAAGGATTACAGCGGTAACGTTCTCTCTGTTGTTAGATGCATAACTCTCAATTTAACTGGCATCGAGTTTTCCCGCTAGTATTAATCTAAAAGCTTTACAGTTCATGTTAGATAATCTTTCAGTTTCATTTATTTCATTACATTAAGCGGCGCTCATTGCACTGTCTTAAAATTATTATACACACAGCGAACACTTTTTTCATCGAAGACTGAAACTGATGAAACAGTCGATTAAAATCAACACTTTCATCAATTTTATTTTCCAGTCAGAAAAAAACTGAAAGCGGAGATAAATCGTCAGTTATTTATTCACCGAAGAATGAAATAAAGTAATCAGTACGACCTAAACAATTTCTAAAATGTGATACCATGGGATTTTATGTAAGAAATAACTACGAACCGTGACGCACGTTTCTTTCTTTTTTTTTTTTTTTTTATCCATACACTTTTAGTTACGGATGCATAATTTTCTTCTCCTGAATCACTTTCAAAAACAAGTCGCTTTGCGTGAAATTTTCGGTCCGCCTGACTGGCGACGGACAATTTTTAAAGCAACTTCTTAAAAACTGTCTTCCATCATTATCTTTAAAATTACAGTCTCCTATCATGTAATTATATCAATATTTCTCACGCATACAATAGTTTACATAAATTGAGTTAATATCAAATGATCATTTTCATCCTTGAACAGTCAAGAATTAGTGCCGCTCAGAAGAGTTATTGACTCATATTACCGATGGGAGAGCTGTATAGCATTGCACCGTCATAAAAGTACCAACACTTTTACGCAAGCTGTCTACTGTTCGAAAAAAAATTCATAAGGCTGTCCCCGTATAATGGTGCTCACAATCTTAGACCAATCAATTTCTAACTTGGAAAAAGCAGCTTTCATAAAGATGCGGGTACCTATATAAAAGGTGTTTTTACCCCCAAATAAGAAACTGGTGCGAAATAAGAAACTTCAGAATGCCAGCAACTTTATGAGAAGGTACTGTTATGACGGCATCCCAAGCCAGCACCTCTACTGCAGGTGCTAACTGTTAAGTTTCCGTTTCAATTCTAAGGGAAAATATATTAGGTAGCGATCCGTTGGTCTTCCGCCCCTCTTCCCCTACCATCAACCTCTCAAGAGGGCTCACTGGGTATTTTTGAGTATCCTTTGGCGCAGAGACACTATGAGTTTAAAATATCCATGCCTTCTCCGGGATTGGAACCCAACCCTTCGGTAAGGCAGTCAGCATTACTATCCCATCTGAGCGGCAGCTAGTATTACAATACTAGATTTCGAATCAGCTGGTATTACAGTATCCCGCTACCAGCTATGAAACTCGTTCAAACCCAAAGGGAAGGCACATCTAATTTTGCAATTTAATGAGATTTTTCCAACTACCAAACTGAACTAGAAGTTCCGACAACAGACGCGGTTAGAAATCCTCATAGTTCTATATTTAAAATGACCATTTTCAAATTCCGGTAGTTTCACAAGGGTTAACAGCTTTTACCTCAAGTCAGCAATATGCGTTGTCTGGTAAGTCCACACCTATTTTTAAGGAAAAAATATGTAATGCTGTAATGCTGTAACGTACTTTTAAGGGAAACTTTGACACATAACACAAGAAAATTAGAAATTTATGTTTCAGGTAAAAGAAGACGCCTCTAGTTCTTAGTAAAGAAGAGACAGCTAAAATCTCAGCAAGGTACGATATGTGTATTTCCACAGTAAAGATCTAGCGTTGATGGAAAGCAGAGAAGGGAAGAAATACCGTACTGAACACAAAAAGCATTTAAAGCTGCCACTGTAAATTAAGGTGTAACATTAGTAATTCAAGACGTTCTGTATTGGATCTGCCAAATTCTCGTCGACCATCAGTTTTAAAGACAATGTTACCCAAGTATGGGCTATGTTTCAAAGATGCTATTCAAAGTCCATCCACCAGGCAGCCAGAGAAAACGGGCTAACATGGCATACCATTTACTCTGCATTCAAGAAGGATTTGAAAATTAGATTCCTGGTCTACAGTTCTTTTTAAAACAGACAGTACCTTTCCAGATGCTTCGTAGTTACAAAACTTCAACTATAATGTTTGAGGACAGGATTTTAAGAAAATATAGAATATAAGATTCCATATTTCGAAACTCGAATATCGCAAACAGTGTCATACCTCGCATCGGACGCAATGCCAAGATATTCTGTACAATAGCGGAATTTTGACTTTTGGCGCTCTCGGCATAAAATAATGCATTGCAAATCCATCCGCAATACAAAAAATGTGTGACGGACGCATAACTGAAAACAAGAGAGAGAGACAAGTAAACAGAGAAAGATACACCAAAAAACTATTAAACAAAATTCATGAGTAGATGAAAGTTATATTTTATTTTATTATGGTAAAATACGATATGGACGGTTATTTTCGCAAGAGTTCCACAGTTGCCCTACGTCTAAATCCTCCAAACACCTTTTTTGGCTGCTCCAAATTCCTATTTCTCAAATAAAATTCGAGGGGGGTGGCGGTCAAAAAGAGGATCAAGCCCGTCCGGTTTCTTCAGAAGCTTATACATTCCAAGCTGACTTAAGTACTCCCCTCGATGCGCCTGATTTTACTGGCTTACATCACGGCACAGGATCGATAGTACATGGTGTCAACACGGCGCACAATCGACATAGCATGGGATCGATATTATATAAGATCGACAATACATAGGGTCGACCTGGCATAGAATTGATACGATTGATCTTGCATAGAATCGACAAAGTAATGTAGATTTAAATCGACTTGACAAAAGATCGGCATGCGACCAGCATGATATAAAAGACATTTTGATAATGACGTAATAATGAGTAATAAATAACGCAAATTAGTTGTCTGCACAAAATCGTTAAAGGTACACGATCTATACTGAACAGGGTGGCCGACAAGGCACAGGATCAGCTTGCCGTAGAATTGGCACTGGCAATAGATAATACAGTAGCGTAAACAAGACTATACGACAAAAATACCTTCCGACAGAATGCCTACAGTTTCTGCTGCCTTAAAAATAAGCCCTAACCTACTTTTCGTAGGGGGTGTCTCGAAAAAATGCTTTTAAATTTGCGGTCTTTGTGCATCACACGTTTTCGTTTTTTGCTTTTAAAAGGAACTGCACCTACAGCATAAAACGTATAAGAGCTAATCTTTATTATATGCGGATTAAGTGTCTGTTTGTCACCGGTAGTTTATTGGTTGCTTGCGTTACTGTACTAGCCAATGGGGTGAAGTTGCCATGGCATTCAAATAGTAAAATAAATTTAATACAATAGTTATCATTGTTTTAATTAAATTATCATGGTATTTAAATATTTTTCCTTCATTGTTGCTCATTATGCACTTAACTCTATTTACATATGAATTACCTAGAAACTTGCAAACGTTGAGAAATTAAAGGAGACGAAACCAACTAACGAGTTGTGCGTAGTACATCTCATCAGGTAAGTTTACCCAAACTTCTATGCTAAATATCCTTTAAAAAGAATTTTAAATTTTGCCCTATTTTATTCCGACATTGTATTTTAAACTGAATTTTCAGCCGAACGCAAATTGAGCGTGTCAGGGGGAACGTGAACATTTGTTTGCATTAGCAATCATCTGTTTTTGAAATGGTTTACAACTGAACGCAAATTGAGCGTGTCAGGGGGAAGGTGAACATTTGCTTGCATTGGCAATCATCTGTTTTACATAAAAACTACGTCTTACGTAATTTCTTTTAAGAATGCCTCCTAGAAAATACAGCACTGAAGAGGAGAGAAAAGGAGCTAAAGTTGCACAAAAACGGCTCTCTTGACAAAAAGAAACCACTGAGCAACGAAAGAAATGTACCGCCAGTGATTTCCTTCGTTGCACTCTACTTTAAGCAATTAAGCAAGTAGAAGGGGGAAACCCCGTGGGGCAGTAAGCAAAGGGGCGTCCTCGCCGCCTGCCCTGGGTAATTCAGTTTGAATGAGCAGACACCTTTGCAGAAATCATTTTAATTACAATTTATAATATCTAGAACAGCGGTCATTTCGTACGACCGCCGAGTTTTCTAGTTTTAAAACAATGAAAAATTAGCCGTTTCTACCTCTAGCTCATAGCTAACATAGACAAGTCATATTCATCATCAGGATAAGAAACATATTAAATATAAGAAATAAAAATATTTAGTAAATAATTATAACATTTAAAATATTTAGTAAATTTCACAATATCATAACAGCGTTTTAATTTCAATAAAAAGATTTTAGGATATTTTATTTCCTATTAATAGGTACAGGCTGAAGCAAAAACAGTACTTGTGCGCTCCTGTTGGTATATATTAGGCATCGCCTGGCCATGCTTATTGATAAGCTTCCACCCCAATTTAGAGGGAACACACCGGGGAAGGCGGCTGTCTGAAGGTCTCTCAACCCTTTTCCCTTACCACTAACCTCTCGAGAGGACTTTTGGTTCGATGCGTATTTCGAGTGCCCCTCTTACCGCACAACACCCTATATGCTTAAAAGCACTCGTCTTTTCCGGCATTCGAACCTTGGCGCATCGGTGGGCAATCAACGTCATTAATCACTATACCGAGTGAGATTTTCCACTAACAATAATTTTAGTGCTTGAACTTTTCAAAACTTCGCTGAACATTTTACCTCTCTACCAACTATAAAGGCTCATACACAGAGGGTGCGCAAAGCCTGGAAACAAAGTAATTACATCAATAAATTTTTGTTCAGTTAAATTCGAAGCGCTCACAAATGTAGTATAGAATGTCCATCAATCCAAAAACATGCATACATATGCTACAGATGCATGAACACATAAACTATAGTTACATCAATATAATACACATTCGATTTTGGAGGATGGTAACAGTCTGGAAAAAAATGTGCTTTGCTGAGCTGCCAGAATAAAGAGTTAAAAGCAATTTTACAAAGCTCAAAAAAGTCTTATTCTTCTCTCTAAATTGTAATATTCTAAAGACTTTCATGAAAGGTTACATCAGACTCGGAAATAAAAAATAATATTTATTCGTCAAATATTTCAAGAGGTAATATGGCAGCCAACCTAGTTCTTGTAATCCTTAACTACAAATAAAATACCAAATAAATACACCCTCATAACTAATTAATCAAACATAGACTAAAATCAATGTAAAATTTACCTCTGAACGGCGCAAGTTCTACTTTCACGGTTTATGAAATCGACAGAAATGAAACGATACAAAAAATAACTAATTTAGGCCAACTGGCAAAAAAGTGGTAACCATAGCAACAATAAATCATGCTACCGAAAAAATGGTTCTAAATGGTAAAAATCTAAATGGTTTTCAGGATGAGAAATAAAACATATCGACGTGGGAATGCCGGGAAACGATTCAATCCAATGTTTCGCAAATTTGCTTTCCGTATTGAATCAATCCGATACTAAACAATCAATACTAGACAGACTCGGCTCCTAGGGTACATAATCAGTCTTCACAATGACTAGAAGCATCGATAATTCGATAAATATTGTTACGTTTTTCTCTAAGTACGTACCGGTTCGTGAATTTAGAGTGAATAACAACGATGGTACTCGATGAAGTATCGAAACGCACTTTATTGGCCAGTAAGACACAGCTCCAAAATCACGCTTACAGTCGTCGAAGAGCTACTATAAACACGCTGAGACAACAGCGACAAAGCCTTCAGGCTATCAGGCTATAGCGGTGGAGACAGCTTCACGACAAAGCACCAGAGTACCGCTCCCGACTCTGCTCAGTGGTTCTCGGAACTTTACGTACTCTCGAGACTCTCCACGCAACAACAACTCGCGATGCACTGCAGTACAGCTCGCGACTCGGTTCGGTCGTTCTCGAAGATCAACACACTCTAAGATGAAACTTGATAATGCACTAACTCGCGATACACTAAGAAACTCTCTTGATGCACTCGACGACCAACTCGGCTACAAGACTCGCTCACTGACTATCAACCCGCTAGACGGGACACTGACTGACTCGTAACTCTCTAAACGAGACGCTAACTCAACTCGTAATTAGGCACTCGCTTCGCACTGCCTCTCCGCGTACCAGCAGGGTTTATATAGCTTTTGGTTTGTGTTCGAGAACATTCTGGGCTAAACAAGTAACAATTCGTTACAGAAGGTTCTCCATGCGTTTATAGCATATTGCCAATTTTGTCGCCAAATGTGGCAACCCTGCTTTCCCTTGCCATTTTCTGGCAACCCTAAACCTGCTTTGAGCGGAAGCTATCCCACCGCGCCTGGACATTTCGTAACAATACGAAGAACTACATCTGCCGATATTTTGATGCTGAAAACACTGGAGCACTGCGGCAGATCGAGCCTTCTGTATAAATGGCCCAAATGCAGGTACTGGAACAATCCAATTAACGTAAATAATGTTAAATAAGGAAATGTAGAGTATATCATTTTAACAATTCTTTCTAAGCTATACAAAAATGTAAAATGACAAACATATAACTGATTTTTTTTCGTATTACAGGCGTCACTATTTGCTTTAATTACTAAATTAATTTACTGGTCCATCTATATGATCAGTAAATTAATTCAGCAATTATTGGTGGACAGAAGACAGCAATTTTATTTTCATATTCCGTTCAAATACGTAAACAGTTTAAATCTTATCATGATCCATTGGGAAAGAATATACATGCTTGAACTCCTCAATAAGGAATACTAGTTTATCTTTCCATCTTCTTATAAGCTGTAATCAACATGAGACAACAGGAGGTTCAGAACAGTGTTGAGCAGAGACGTTCAATTAATGATAGCATCCATTCTCTATAAGAGTTATTCGAGACTTCAACGTCAGTTTGGATGCGACTCTCTCTCAGACTAAAGTATGTGATTGGTACGAGTCTTTTAAAGAAGGCCAGGTGAGAGTTCAAAATAAACCACACGCTTGTTGGTCGAAAAGCTCGGCCGATAAAGATAAGTTGACAATCGATGATGCATTTATTCGTTCTAATCGGATAATCACCGTCAGCGAAACCGCTAAAGTACTTAAAATAAAGTATTGGTAGCGCGGAAACATAAGTTCGAGATTGCCTTAAATTTAATAAGTGAGAATCAGGCGGATTCTCAAACCTTAAATGCCTGAACACGGAAAAAGAAGATTGGTTGTAGTTCCACAACACGAGTGGAGATGTCACTAAATCTACACTGTAGATTTAGTGACATCTACAGTGTCACACTACTACACTACTATCCCGGATTTAGCACTACAGAGTTTCATCTTATCGGTCCACTTATACAGACATCAGGTTGTTTTTAAAGCAGGAGACATAAAAAATGTGCAATGCCTTCACCGGGGGTCGAACCTGGACCTCTCGAATAAGCGCCGAGTGTGCTAACCATTACACCACGAAGGCATGCTAGAAGGTGGAAGAAATACCTTATATGTGAAAATGTAATGATTTGATTAATAAGATTTTTAAACTGTTTAATGTAATTTTGATTTTAAAACTGTTTTTAACAGGCTGTTTACCAGACAAAATTTAAATTTGATGCCTTTCATTGCTCCTGCTCGCCAATCTGTCTTATTTGTAATATTGTTTTGTATGTCTGTGTTGTATTTTTGCATGATTTTTATTTTTTTAACAAGCTTGGTATGATCGAGGCGACCTAAGTCGTCCTCCAATCCAATCCTTATATATTCCTCCTTTTAAACGGCGACTGGGGATTACGGGCCAAAATCACCAAATCCTGGTGGTGAAGAATCATCATCCACCACCTTCTAGATCGGGTGCCAATGTAGCGTTATTAGGACTTTTTTTAAAGCAGCAGACATGAAAAATGTGCAATGCTTTCGCCAAGACTCGAACCCGGACCTCTCGAATACGCGCCGAGTGTGCTAACCATTACATCACGAAGGCATGCCACAGGAGGGAGAAATGCCTTAGAGAATTTTTAGCAGAAAAGAACTCATAAACGGGTTATTGACGCTCTACAAGAATGCAGTAAAAAGATTTTTATTCTATAACTTTCCGGGTTCTGAACAACCACATTACAATGGCAAAAGACTACACAGAAAAAGAGTGTATCTGTCATTTTATCATATTCAATAAACAAAGTTGAACTGATAAATTCCTATTTATATTTAAACGTCGTTATTAAACCGTGAGGTTTTCTCTCTAATTTTAGATAACACTCCGCAATAAAAGCAATACACTGAATCTTGAGCTGTTGAGTAAGCTAACAGATACGGTGATGTATTTCGCTCTTTGGCACAGCTGCAGAAGGAAAAAAAAAAAAACTTATTCGGCACTTTTAGAGAAAGTATGTTGAATTTCCTCTCCCACAGACCAGATTTAACAAAGAATAATCTAAATTTGTCATACATAATACGTGATTATAAACATGGATGATTTAATCTCCTGAATCACAGTTGCTTTCGTTTTTAGTCTTGGAATACGCTTCACAATGAGTAGTTGTTCTTTTAAAAAGAATAGCTGTTAGTTTTATACACCTTCTTAGCACAACTTCTATCCTCCGACTGCCAACTTGCATACTTTTTCTTCGTTGTTTTCCTTCTATAGTTGCGAATTACATCCCAGTTCAAGATCTCCCACATACGACATTTTTTAAAATAGTTTCATACTATCCTTTCATTGCCAGATAGAAAAGAATGGTTCTCATTTCAACCTTACCATTCAGGATCTACATTACAGGGAAAACGCGATAGGACATGCTTATGAAGGAGAGAATATTTTACATGGAAGGCAAAAGTTATACATTCATGCATTTAAAATCAAACTTCGGAAACCATTTTTTATGCATTTCGTTCCATAAATATAGGCATAACACAATAAATAAAATAATTATTGTTGCTAATCTTGCTCATCTGACCCAATCGGAATAAGTTTCACGAATTTTATGATGGCAAGGAGCTTGTGATTGCGTCTGTCATTGGCGTGGCCTTGAACATCGTATAAATGACTCTGCAAAGTTCCGCCCCAATTCTGAGATCAGGGTTGCCACTCAAACAGGAGAATGAAATTCCCTGACTTTTCCAGGTTTTCCATGTGTGTTTTAAGAAAAATCCAGTCTATTCGCGTAATGCACTTTGGCTGTGTTAAGAGGTAAAGTGAATATGGTACCACTTGAAAACACAAAAATTTGCCAATTAGATATGACTTATATATTATCCTCAAAGATTACTATTATAACTATAATAGGAGTTGTTTTCTCCGCTTACGAATTGAGATCAGAAGCTGCGCAATGTGGATAAAAAATGTCTTTTTTTTTCCCTGACATTTTGCAGCTAAACGAAAGAAAGAAATCTATTTAATGATATTTTTAAATAAATTTAGGTTTTTTATATTTTTTTAGCTGAATACATAAGCAAAACATATGTGCATTGAATTTCATGATGTTATGTCATCATACTGCTAGAATTAGTTTCACGATTATGCTACAGAAAATTTCCTGAAATTTGAAAGTATTATTTAATAATAATAAATAAATTTAAGGTGAAGAAGCAACATTAAATGACATGAATAACATTAAAATAATTAGAAAACTGAATTACAATAACCAACGATATTTTGGCCTAGATGACTGAATACTATTTTTTTTATTTTACTGAAAAATGACAAATAAGGCATTTCTTAAAAAGAAAAAAAAAAAAAAGTATTTAAAAGATTTTGCGGTAAAATCCTACTATACGCTACGGTCTTGGTACGATTTTGAAAATTGCCGCCAACACCAAAATGGCCTGTTTGCTGCTCATCATGATGTCGCCAAATCCCGTGTGTACCGTACACGGAGGCTATTCTAACCTCCATGGTACCGCTATACTAGGAATAAACCGATTTTGTTTGATACAAGAATACGTATTTTCTTTAGTTCAACATGCACTGCACATGCGCATGCGAGTATTTCGATTCTCGAAGTTACTGGAAACCAAAGTTGCTTTACCATTCTAATAGACAATCTGTAGATTGACCATTCTAATAGAGCTGCAAGAATTGGCTCTATGTCAGCTGCCCGACTGACGCTAACGCGCGAAAAGAAAGTGATAGGCTTCCAATGGTGGCGCAAAACTCGCTTTTTGAGGGGATCTGTATAAAATTCCCTAACTTTTCCTGATTTAGACTAAAATATTTGAATTCCCTAACTTTTTTGGTCAACTTTCGAATTCCCTGACTTTTTCCGGTTTTCCAGGTAGCGTGGCAACCCTGTGAGATAGAGCCACTCCCGGGTGTGAACAGTATACTACAGAACTTCGCACCTTTAACACGAAGTGACGCCTAAACCTCTAGAGGCGACGCACCGGAGCTGAAGCCTTCCAGTGGTCAACCCTGAGCAACAAATGAACAAACTCAAGTTTATGCACAAGGTGAACCAGGCACTAACTGGTCATAGAAAGAAACTAAGACAAAGTCAGTCCCCTTGAGCTGACCAACGGAGAACTCCCGAAAACAATCTTTATAATATCTATCATTTACTATATATATCTATCATCTTTATAATAATGTTACGTAATGTCCAGACGTGGTAAAAATCTTTGAAACTATGCATATAAGCGCATTTTGTTGTTTACGTTTTATTTTGCATTCGTATCGCAGTTACAAATGTACAGCCTATAAATACTGCTATGATTTTAATAGAAAATCTTGTAATGCTTTCGTTTTGTAAGTTCATTTAATTGTCAACATTTCACTTTCGCGAAACTTAGCATGCACTGATATTCGGATTAAAGTTCGTGGCATATTATTGCTCTTCATATCGAAAAAATGATTCAAGTTACAATTAGCCTAAAATATTATGCATTTACTAGCACCTGTGGGTTAAGACAATTCAAGTGCATATATTTTTTCTTTTTAATTATTCAGCCGAGAATAACTGGACGTGTTACAATGAATCTAGTATTTTCTTATCTCAATGTCTGCATTCCTATGATTCCGAAAATTCAAAATAAAAATTGTGAATGATCTGATTATATAGATGTTAACATTAAACGTTATGTGTGAATAAATGAAATATATTCGCTAAGAATAAGATAAATTCATTTTGTTTGAAAAGTAAGTCTCGCGCAGAAAGAAAGAGAAAGCAGTTATTAATGTGAAATTTAATACATTAAATGTGTAGGAATGCAAATTAGAAAAGTTCACTTTGAATAAAACTGTACATTGGCTATTAGTATAAACCACCTTTTTCATACGGACTGCGATAAAAAAATGCTAAGACTTCTGCTATTTACATATATAACTATGCTTATATTTGACCTAACTTCGCACTGAAAATTTTCACAAAAAATCCATTTTGCACAGGAAATTGCGTGGCAAAACATTTTCAACCATCTTGCTTAAAGCGCGGCAAAGGTCATGTGAAATGATATATTACCACTGTACCATTGTTAGAAGACACGCCCTCGGTGGCGATTCAGATGTGCATTTACGAAATATGCTAACTGTAGCACTGTAGGGTTTCCCTTAGTTCAATTAACCAATTATTCAAATTTTTATTATCTTTCCTGAACTCCTCAACTTCCCCTCGCATTTCCTCGCCAGGATGTAAACTGAAAGTTAAGTGAAGTGAGTATTTAAACAGTGAATCCAGGATTTTATTCAGAACGCGTTTTCGCCAGGCAGCGCACGCTACGTTTCTGATGCTTTTGGCCATTTGAATAATTATCATGCCCGGTAGGTTGTCGAGTGAACCTAGTTAGCCGTAACTTAAAGTACGAGTTAGCACTACTCTTTTAGACTTAAATTTACTGCATTACAATTCTTAAGTTCCACCGCAAGTTGTCGGTGTTATTGTAAGCACGAAGTATGTGCCTTTCTGTTCACAGTTGAGAATAATAAAGGGTTATTTTCACCCTTCTTCTGTGCTGGTATTATTTCACGGCTATGCTAGAAGTCGCCGGGTTCTTTAGTACGATCTAGTGAGCTATGTGGCCAAAAAGAGTAAGATCCTGTAGCACACTCGGCGCGTATTCAAGAGGTCCAGATTCGAGTCATGGCGAAGGCGTTGCACATTTTTCACATTTACCGCTTCAAAAGTAACCTAATGACTACACAACTTTTTCAAGATAAAGCTTTAATAATAAACACAGTACACTGAAAACTATATTATATACACACACACTAATATTATTACATACTTCCAAGGAATTATCAATTTCAGTAATATTCCTTTTATTTACACAGATACGTTCTTTTTCCTGCACACATCTTACATTGTTAAAATAAACCGAAATACTGAGGCTGTTCGCACATTTTTTAGACGATTTTGGTAAGTGGTAATAAAAAATCGTTTGTTGCAAAAGAAGTAATTGTACTATGTTTTTAAAAGTCAAAATTATCGTCTGTGGCTCGAAAGTTTTGTTTTTATTCAAAATGGCGAATTTAACAAAGCAGTGGTTCGAAGGCTACATTGACGCTCTTTCCGAAGAGAAATATGCATACTCCGTCATCCAAAAACAATGTGAGGGTCATGGTTTTGTGATATCTAAAGCGTCGATAGGTAATATCATCAACAAGAAAGGAAACAAACTTCAAATTGGAGCCTCGAGTGGGACAAAAATTCCAAACAAGTATCCGAGAAAAAAAACGAACATCTTCGACTATTGCAAAGGTACGTTGTTTAATGTTAAAGGAAAATTCCCCTAGTCAAAGGACAGTTGCAAAATCATTAAAACGCTCGGTGTCCACTGTAAACAAAATGATAAACGTTGATTTAAATCTTAAGGAAGCAAAAAAACGCAATGTGCATCGCCTTCTTCCAAAGCATATCGCTCGACGCGGGACAGGCTGCAGAATTCTATACGAGAAACACTTACCCGAAGAAAAATGGAAAACAATTGTCACAATAGATGAAGCACGGGTGTATTTAAATGATTGTAACAAAAAAAAAAGAGCCAATTATTATCATAAAAGAGGAGAAAAAATTTAAGTACATGGTTCAAAGAATCGAAAGAAAGTTTTTCTAAGGGATTCGTGATTGTTACTGGTTTTTCTTAGAATGGAAAGTTAAAAATAAAGAGCGTGCAAAAAAATGTCAAGTGTAACTCCAAATACTATCAGGAACATATTTTATCGCCCATTTTTCTGAATGAAATACCATCGCTTTACCCACATGCCATCCATCTGTGAGACTCCATCGGGACAAAGCTAGCAGTCACACATCAAAATCCATCGTAAATTTCCTAAAACAAATAGAACAAAAAACTGGTATCAAGGCCATACCCTTCACTGATATCCCTACTAAATCTTCCGATGAGTCACCTATTGATTTGTGTGCTTTCGGACTTTTAAAAACTGCATTATCCAAACGTTGTCCCAAAACCGTAACAGGAGTCTGGAAAGCCGTTCGGGAGGAATGGGATAGAATACCTCTTCTGACACTTCAAAAGGCATTATTATCCTGGAAACTGAGGTGTCGAAAGATAGTTCAGAATAAGGGATGTCAAATAAAGCATTTAAAACACAAGAATTTTATAAAATTACTTTCTGCTAACTCAGGGGTGGGCAGACTTTTCCAGGGTACTTGGAATTTTTTTAAGGTGTTGCGGTCCACCCGGTGGCTTAGGATTGGTGATCTAAAAAAATGATCTACAACATTTATTATAACTTAATTATAAATATGGAATATATACTTACTTACTTAAAAAAACTTACTCTTTTAAATCCACGTTTAAAGCAAAACGCAAGATACAAACATAATAATAGCCACAAATATAATAATTCCAAATGACGCATTTCTTATCAAACAATTCAAAATACATTAAAAAATAAATCATTCTCATATAAAATTAATTCTCATAGTTATATTTAGTAAAAGACTTAGTCTGCACACATCTTGAATACCTCGGTATATAATGACTAACCGCTAATCTTGCATTGTATTCTAAGTGGTAGTCTAAGAGACGGGAACGATATGTTGTCTTAAATGTATTCATCGTTGAAAATGTAGATTAAAATAGGTAGATAAAGCCAAAGAACGATGTTAAATGAAATGCAACTCTTTTTAAATTAGTATGCTTTACTTCGAGGGATTAGATTCTAAAAGTTATTCTTAGAACGTGCTTTTAAAATTATTTCATTTTGAAGGTGGAAACCATTGCTTACGGATAACACATGAATTTAACAATTGGTTCTAGTCTAGTAAATTTTTGGAAACATCTTTCAAATTCGGAGAGAAATTTTATTATTTCATCGTAATATTTCTCTTTTTTTAATGTATCTGAGTTTTTAAGCAACTTGTCAGAAATATTTTTGAAACTTTTTTGTTCATTCTTCATCACCAGAGAAGATATTAGCCTAACTTGCTCTTGAAAGTATTAACAAATCCATTCCATTCTACTACAGTTTGTAGTTTGATTTTTTCCTTGTAATTTTAAAATTCAATTCATTATAGATGCCTTGTTATATCAACAACCATCAACCGAACGTCATCCCCAAGTTCAACTCACGCTTTCTCATTTGATTCTAAAAAAATCTTTTACCTCTTGTAGTAGGTCCTCGAATCTTTGTATTTTAGTATCCGCGTCTTAGGTCTTAATAAAGGCGGTCTCCCCAAAATGTCTTGGCGGTTCA
>KK121265.1:66776-77629 GCA_000611955.2 Stegodyphus mimosarum | reverse complement strand
ATCTGAAAGCTTTCAAATTTTAAATTACGTCCAAAGAGGCGTTTTTTTAACATTTTGAGCAAAACCATTATTTATTAAATATCATGTTCTTCGCCCTTAAACCATAAAATTCAGTTCAACAGCAATATAGCAAAATAATTTTAAAATGAGTCTATCTTCAGAATTTCCGCTACACAGTTCCGCGCGCTGGAGATAAAAAAGGTTTTTTTTTTCCCCCGTAGAGTGTTGCCATGGCTCGCTTTTCAATCGTTTGAGTTTGTTCATCAAAAATTCGCTAAAGTTTTACAAAATATGAAACAGATAATAAAACAAATTCCAAATTCGGGCTTCCAGATGCGCATACTGGGGTGGAAACGTACGTTATTTAAAGTTGGATGGCTCTAGGCACCGTCGTTTTATCACATTTGGAGAAATATATATACATTTATGCAGATTCTTCATTATTTAAATTCTTTAAATATATCACAATATTTGGTGGCAACAGTTTGAAAAGTGACACAACGCTTTTAGTGATTCGACGCAAAATCGCAAAACGAAAACAATAGTCGTTCAGGGACAAAGCCCCTTTGGTTTAAAAAGACAAAGAATCGACTGACTAAGAAAATATATATGAATCTTTGCCTATTCAAAAGCCATATACTCATATTTCGAAATAAGCGGCGTCTCCTTCAATTATCATGCGTACTATTTATTCTATACACTTAACGGACAGCAATACTAGAAGCTGCTCCTCATACCTCCATTCTAGAAATGTTAAGTTCTCCTAATTTTGCAACAGTAAGCAAATAATTAATGAGAAGATAAAATCTTTAGGAGGAGTTAGGAAACTTAGGAGTTACAGTACGCAAAAATAAAAGTTAGATTCTTCCACCAAAAGCTAAGAATAAGTTATATACAAATAACTCTGCAGATAATAAAAATCAATTTAAAAAAATCAGAATATTGCACCCAAAATTTGGAATGCTTCCATTACTGCTTTATGGTTGAGATAACTAGTTTACAATGTAGCAGAAATTATTTTTATGAAACAAAGTACGTAAGGTATTGATCTTGCATTCATTGGTAATAAAACTATATTTAAAACACATTCGTCAATAACATTTAACTACTAAAAAAAATCCAAATTTTCAGTCAAAATAGGAGTGCTTTTAAGGAGGGGGACAAAAAAAAAGTGAGAGAGAAATTCCGCGACCTTTACATATTCACTCGCGACTCCAAAGAGGGTCAACAGCCTAACGGTGGCATATCAGTGTTCTAAAAACTGAGGATGAATTCGGTACGTCCACTCACTACAAGTATTCATTTCAAAAGCAGGATATAGGCACACAACAGCTTTCTTATAATCAGATATAAATCTTCCTCAATGCGCACCTGAGAAACGGTACAACGAACCAAACTGAGACCAACAAGAAAAAAAAGAGAACGTACAAACTTACTACTCTAAATGCAGGACGACGAAAACTAATTACAGCCCATTTTCGTTCTCATCGAACCCAGGTGCGGGACTGTCAAAGCCGCAGAGAAAAGAAATGACCTCGAAACACCTAGAAAACTAGTCCGAGCGTTGCACTGTCATACCGGACTCATCTGCGCAGTTTGGGAATGCCGGAACACGCATAATTTAGTTCAGGGTATGACATTTCAGACATTCAACAAATTGTAAGCTGCAGTGGTTTCATTCAAAGCTAACCAAACGATTTAACTACACGAAAGACGTATTCGTGAACGTAATAAAAAGTACTTTTTGCATTTGGCAAAACACTACTATTCACACAATGGTTTCAAACTGAATGCGGGCCGAATGCGCGATCTGAAAACAGCTGAGAGAGATCTTTCTCCTCCTTTAACAAAATGAAAATATTTTACTAACAAAATTAAAAACACTTAAAATAAATTTTGAATTTTGGTTGCTAAATATTGTTACGGATTTCGTATTTATTTAGCCATTTATTTAGAAATGTAATTAAAATTGCTTTATTTTCCCATGCAATGCAGACGATTTTTGAAGAGAAAGCTACGTCGGAAGTTGCCATCCACAAATATGACAAAAATCGAGGTTTTACCAGAATATTCTAGTAAATTAATTAAAGAGCTTATAAAAGCCGAATTAAACACATCATCTCAGTTGTAGCTGTTTTAAGTGACTTGTTTGTTTACTTAATGCTGCGATTGATTGCAGCGAATTCGCTGTGAGATTGGATTTTTTAGTTTTATTTGTTTTGAATTGAATTATGTTTAACGTTTGAGATATTGTGCTGTTGTACGAATCTCTCTGAGGAAATATTTCAGTGTTTTGTTTTATTTCTAGTGAAAAAAAATTTTTTTAACTTTTTAACGACTGGCGCATTCAATCCATTACGAAACCGTACGCACGCAACAATATTTATCAAAACATACATAACTAAAAATAATAATATAGGAAAGGGGAAAAAATTCAAATTAATATTAATTTTACATCAGAAATCCAAAGTTTGGTACCTGTAAGATATTTTTGTTGGTTCTACTTTGTTATTCAAATATAATGACACCTAAATATTCAATTTTCGGAATGACATATACTTAAAATAACTATAACATACCTAATTCGTCATTTAATTTACTTTAATACAAATAATTAAACAAATTATAAAAACTTTACACGTTTTCAGGGAAAATTTTCAAATCTTGAGAATAAATAATGATTATTTAGTCTCTCTTATTAATTTATTCTATGCATAAACAAATATAATGAGTTTTACGCAAATAAATATAAACTTCTTTATTTTTTACTACAGAGATACTACTAGAAATTATCTTTAGCGTGGATTGCTAATGTTCATCAGTCTTTTCTTACAACTTTGAAAAAAAGCCGTTCATGTATAAATGTATTTCAAATCAAGCGATTATTCTTAACAGAAAAATTAGTAAGTGATTTATTTTCTTACAGATGCTAATAAAAGATAATAAAACAGTATCTTCAAATCTCTAAACAAGATTTATATCATACCGTGGATTAATAACCTACATTTAGAATTTTATGTTGCCTCATTCACGTTCTTTTTTTACAGGTAATGTAAATAGTCGTTTATTTATAAATGGATTCTAAATAAAAGTGATTATTCTTAATGGAAAATTTTGTAACTGATTTATTTAATGAAAAATGCCAATAAAAGTTAATAAAAACAGTATACTCAAATCTCCGAACAAGATTTACCATACGACGGATTAATAATCTACATTTAGAATTTTATGGTGCCTTATTCACGTTCTTTTTTAATGGTAAGAAAATAATGTAAACTCGGACTTAAAATGACTAAACTCTCGAAATTTTTAAAACAAATGCATAACTGAAATGTATTCGCGGGGCGCATAAATTTTAAATGGCTATTTTTAAACAATGAAAACAAACTACTTTCCTTTTCATTATGTTGAAATGTTGTACGTTGAAGTTTCAACTGTTCTTGTACGATCGCGCCAATGCACCACGCCGCGGTCATGCGCAAAGACGAGTTTGTGTAATTTCATATATTTTTGCAGTGAAAATAGACTGTTGCGTAAAACAAGTTATGGAAAAAAGGTTACGTTTTATTTTTTAATATATAATATAATCTTTATTTATATTTCAATTTTTATAATTCTTATTTAAATTTGTATTTTAAATTTCTAAAGTCTTTGTTCGGTATGCTGATAATGTTTGTTAATTTACAATAAACATCGATAGTCTGTTGACTAAAAAAAAAGTCGCCAAACTGTAAACAATTCCAACCGTATGATTGAATGCCCAGAGCCAACAACTTTCGCGAAGAAAAATACAAATCAAGGGTTGCAGGAAATCCTTTATAAAGAACCGAAATATTCAATTACCGGCCAAAAAATTCTCCAATCGGAGCCCATTTTCAGGGATGGAAAAAATACGTAAGTACTAAAAGAACTTCATAACTCAGCAATATCTATTAAAGCTAGTGCAACAAACATTCTTTACTGCTGCGCATAAACGATATAGTGTTTTTATTTGAACTTTTATAATAAATTCTGTAAAGCAGGATAAGCAAGAAACTGCTAAAGCCATACCACTTTTATAATTAAGCAGAAATACTACTTAAAATTTTATTATGCAGCACCAAATTCAGATAACTAACTTACAAACTAAAATGTTTACTGAAAAGCATGTTGTTTTTAAAGGTACATAATTTTGTGCAGCTATCTAAATGTACTTGTCTAATGTTAGAAGTTATATCTGCAATCTTCTAATAAAAAAATTAAGATTACTTGTAAAATTACATAAATAGCACAGAAAGTTTAAAAAATTATTTTTAAAAGAATGTGACAATAATATATAACAGATATTAGTGCAACTGTTCTATGTACAAATGCCTGTTGCACTCAAGAGATGCAGAACAGGAGTAATAATTGAAAAAGAATGAATTATTCATTGAATCATGAATCATTTATTAAATACGCTTAGTATTCTATTAGTATTCTATTTTTTAATTTACCAGTAAATAATATTTCATACAATACTACAAAATGCAATTCAAAAAAAATTATTATGATTATGTCAACAACTGTAATTCAATGCCAACATTTTATGAAAAGGCATGAAAATTTTGGTACTTACATATTAAAACACCACCTTAATAGAAGTTTCCAGTTTTTCAGAATGTGCCAAACTCTGGCCATCATTCACATAATAACCATTCTTCTGGCAACCATGCTCAAAACAATCCTTCAGTCAAGCAGAGCTGCCATTTTCCTATGCGTTCTTTTTTTGCTGTATTCCAAGTTCCAATGGTTTTTTTCAAACAAATCGTGATATTTTTTGTCTTAAACTCAGTTTTAAAATGTGAGCTTGTGAAATTTGCGGGCAATGAAAGAAGCAAGAATACAGAATTTTGATGAAATTTTTCTAAAGAGAACAAGGAATTAAGTTTCCTAGATAATTGCTGTTGCCAAGATTCAAGTCTTTGTAATTCTTTGATATTTTTTAAGCAAAAACAGATCACTGTGTACTTTGAAAGAAGAATAGCTTAAAAGAATTACAGAAATTTTGAATGTGTTTTATTTGCTTAATGTATCACATTATCATTATTTAATAATTAAAATTCATATTTGAAAATGCTAAAATATGTTTTCTTTTCATAGGCTGATAACATTTACTGACTTACTATAAATATCGATAGTTTGGGAATCTTTCTTAAAAAAATCTATCAATAGTTTGGGAATCTTTCTTAAAAAAAATCTGCTATTGATAGTTTGGGAATCTTTGGAACTTGAGTAAATATCTTGTTCGGGAAACTTTCTAAAAAATGTATATATCTGGTGGTGGCAAAGTTCATGGCATAAACCAAAACCACCAAATTGCACTGGAAGTAATTTATACCTTTTCATCTGTAAAAAATCATCAAATTACACCAAGTTGGTTGTGTTAATACACAAGTACTAAAAACTCTAATTGTAACTGTGAAGAACTTTAAAAGTATTAATAAATTATTATTAATTTATACTGCATATTATAACAAAAATTTAAGGTACCCTTTGGTTATCCGCAACACTACCAAAAAAATCACAAACTTTCGGCAACTAATTTTTCAGCAAGCTAACGCACAAAAAGCAACATCCCTTTTCAAAACGGTGCCACATTAAGAATTCCGTATAAGAGCAATCAATCAATAAAACTAAAGGTACTTTTCCATTATGCACCCTTTCAACACTTTTTTGGCCCCTCCGAAAGAGAAGCCATGCCATGACCCAATAATTGAACCATCTAGGGACAATGTGCACATCTGTGTGTAAACAAAAATAATTAAACATACACAGATATTATTACAACATTATCACTAAAATATGTGGCAAGTATATAACTGGAAAGTACCAAATTAAAAAAAAAAAACAAGAAATAATCATCAATAAAATACTATTTTTAAGAAATCCCCCCTTTTTTTTTAGCTGTTGTTTTTTGCATGCATACAACAATTTGTTTTTGCTTAAAAATATCAGAGAATCATATAAACTTAACATCTATATACTCCGGCATTAAGCCACTAACCAAACATATGTTACATGCATACCTCAGTTACAATATAATTATTTTGCAACATACTGCTTTGTCTCCTGAATACATTTGCATGACTTGCCAGTGGGAGTGCAGATAATTAGAAAGTATTAAATTCAAGTTATGGCAGCATAATAATCTATATCTCTTCTGTGTCACTATTTATCAAAAGTATGTAATCAGAAATTATGCTTAAATGTCATTGTTTATAATAGAATGCTGGAATTTTATGAGATTGTGCATTCAATAATACTAATTACCCTTTCAAATGATATGCTACAGAAAACAAGAAGTTAAATGTATGATTTCTAAAAGACGTCTATAACACAGGGCTATAAATGTCAAAGCATGCTGTTCAGTTGCAAATGCACAATATAATTCCTAATCTTTTTGATTCGTTCTTTATGTATGTATCAAAAAATCCTGATGATTAGAGATTCTCCCCGTGAGTCGGTACTGATCCCTAGAGGATCAATGAAATTTTAAAGCAGGTTAATGATGAAGAGATTGACAGGTCAATAGGCATGACGAATGAATTGGCATAATGAAGATCGCATTGATTAGAAAAACTTTATTTATACTGTAAAATAGATAATTAATTGTTTATTGATATAAAGCTATACCATGTAGTAAGGAAGAAATATAAAATAAATCTAAGGCAAAAAATATACTAAAATTATTTAATATAATTTAAAAACCAATAATACTTCTTAAAATATGTAAAATTTTTTATGCAATATAAGAAGTAAAATGTAGGAACACAAGGAAATGCAACCAAAAAAATATGAAGAATGCAAAATTTTTTTGGAGGATATATAGTTACACAGAAGCCAAAATTTAAAAGATTTTTATGTTTGGTTCCAAGACACTAAAAATTTGTATGCACTGATATAGCTCATAGAACAACTTAACTGTGATATATTTGAAATTATGATGCAAGAGATAATGACTTGAATTATGATTGCATTAAAGAAAAATGTTCAAGCACATGTGTACAGTAAGTTTTGTAATAAATTAATTTTTTTAGAACTTTTGTTCACATTTTTAATCTAACCATTATCTTAATTTTTTTAAACTTTTGTTCATGTTCTTAATATAATAGCTAAATTATTTATGAGTATTTATTTACATTATGATTATATCATATACTGTACACTACTGAAAAAAAATAAAAGGGGTCGATGAACCATTCTTTCAACACAGGTTGAATAAGGAACAATTTTTTTAAAAGCTGTTCCCGTATTCATATTATGCATAGGAAAAATGATGAAATCTGCTATGTATCTCATTTATTTATAGCTCATTTATTGGAATATGAACTCAAGCTGAACTATTAGCGTTCAGCCATTTTACAGCTCGACCACCGATGAATTCTAGGGGTTAGAGAACAACTATCACCAGACACACATTATTAGACAAATATATTTAATGATCATTACCATCAATTGTACACAAAAGACAATTTTATGATGCAAATACCCCTTGTGGTAATACGTTACTATAATTAAATCTGCCCTATCTAGGTAAAAAGTTATGTTTAAACTTCAAGTGGAAAACCTTTCACTTTAAGATCCATCTCAATAACTAATTTCTATTAATTAAAAGTATATGCAAACACTGTTTACTATACAATAGTTAATTGAAGCTGTGATTAATAGTGAAAAATCATACAAAATTATCAAATTATACTTTTTATCTTTTATTATGGCCATAAGCTTAGTAAATTAACCAAAATTAATACAAATAACATTAATTCAGAAATACACATATTAACTAAATTAACACCCAGAACAACTTACAAGTATATCCATACCAATATTAAATGCATATTTTACTCAATACCATCATTTTGTATTTCATCTGGAAAGCTTTCATACTACAAAGCTAACAAAAAATTATTTTAGCATCATATGTTATAAATCATGTAAATTTGGTAATATGTTTTCAGTATTATTGTTATGGTCAAAAACCTTTATGGTTTTATATATATATTATTAACCTGTTAAAGAACACAAATTCTATACTTTAAATTTTGATGATTTTAATCATACAAACCTTACACACCTAGCATTAATTTCAAGCTACTCTAAATTAACAATTTCAAAGAACAAAAAAATATGAACTTGAAAATATAAAATCTCTGTGTATGTATCTGAAACTAAAAATCTGTATGTATCTGAAAAATGTATCTGAAACTTAAAAATGTAAAATAATCTCGTATTGCATACTTAATAAAATGCACTTACATTTTTTAGAAACCTCAAACCTTCTGTAAATGTAAACAAGAGTTCACAACAAATCATACTGTCCTGATACAGTACTTAATTACTACACAGAAATTTTACACTTAGTATTTTTTAAATTTATATTTTAACTGTAATCACTATATTTTAAATTATATATACTTTGAATTTCTCTGTAGATACAACCATATTTATATTAAAAAAACTAATAAATTTACAAAAAAAATGAATGCATACATTTTAAGTTCTAGCAGACATGCCTTTAACCTGTTTTGAAGTATTAAAGAAAAAATTCTGTAACATAAAGTTACTCATATTATGTTTATACTTTCAGAGGAACAGAAGATACAACAAAGGACAATGAGAAGTTTAAATACCTTCCAAAAGAATTAGTCTGATTACTATTATATTTTCTCCCTTATATACACAGTAAAATACAATCAATCATATTACTATGCCATGTTATTATCATATTATTATGCCATATATGCATAAAAATTTAGAGAACAAGCATATAAATTATAACCTATCATGTCAGACTAAATGTTACACTTACCTGGCTTTATACAGATTTAATTTTTTTAACGCGAATTAAAATTTGGAATATATCATGACTTTAAAACCCTAATATGGCATGTGCAAATAAATTATTTAACAATAAAACAATTCATAATACGTTACATAACCTATAACGCAGTTATTTCACTGTCAACAACTTACGCAAGATTTAGCGGCTTTTTTCTGTGTGAGAAAAGAGTATTAAAGAGTTAATTTTATCCGCTTACCTTTAGATCAATATAACCGATGAAGAAAACGTGTATGTTGGACAACAGTAGCACACGTCACAACAAAAATTCAAAACATTCACAGGTGATGACACAATCGGCGAAATTTGCAGGTATTTTTAATCGGTTTGAGAGATAAGTAGATATTTTAGGAATTTTTTATTTGACGGGTTCTGCAATTGGTGAAATCATTTTTTTAATTTAGAACATCAGGAAGTATCTTAAATATCCTGAGGGTAAGGAATATGCCTCAGGGAAGGCATCAAAGTCACGGCCAAGTTCAGGACGAGTAAGCTTTTCGAATCACATCCGCATGTTGCGTATCGTGGACCTGAGAAAACGTCACTACCGGTTGTAAACGAAGTGATGCCAACTTCCGTTAAAAATGACATAATTTAAAGGACCGTCAGCTGAGGTTTGTAGAGTAGATTCTGTTATGCATCTATGAGTAAACATTTAACTTATTGTCTCAACAGCATTATTTTACTCTTTTAGAATTTAAGAATTAAATTAATCTTAATATGCAGAATTTTAAATAGTGTAATACTTCGCTAGCTCTATTTACACTTAAATTTTTAATTCTATAATATTCTGAAAGCATAGATTTTTCTAAATCATACAAGTTTTAATACACAATAATCTGCGGTGGTGTTATCGGATTTTCTTCAGTATTCTGTTTTGTTAGGTAGACGAACAAGGAAGCATGTTCCTGAACGTACGTCAGCGTTAGCGAGCAAAAGGTAGTCCCTTACTTCAGTGCATACGTCCGTTATGGTCAAAAAAGATTTAAATAGCTTTTATTTTCGCAAACGTTGGTCACAGACTATAAACTTCTAACTACAAAAATGTTTTCAGCATGCAAATTTTCATGTTTGGGCATTTTAAATTTGAAAAATCCAAGTTTGTAATAATTAAGAAACCTAACTTTTTATAAAGTCAAGCACAAAATGTTTGATTCCCATACAACAAAAATCGGCCCAGAAATTTAATTATAAAGTTTGATATTTTTGCCATATCTTTCCTTAAAAAGTCAATTGAAAAATAAATCATATTCACATGCAGTTTTACTACTTTACTGTCATAATCTAATAGTCACACAAAATAGTCTTTGAAATAAAAATAATATTCATTTTTAATTTAAACAAATCGGAAACCTGCCATGGACTTCCAGAATATAAATTCTATAAAAATCTACGAATAAGATCTCCTTTTCGAAACACTTTTTATTGAATAAAACGTTTCATGCTCAGCATTAGATAGCATTAGATGCTCAGCATTAGATACCTTTTTCTAAACTGATATTTCATTTTTAGCTACGTAAAAATTTTAATATTTATTCTTCATCTTGTTACTGACCCCTCAACACGATCTATCGTGGTCATGTAGCAGTGCGGTCGCCACTTTTTCAGATGGCAAAGACGTTCCTTTCACCATCGATAGAAGATTTGTGTCATCGAT
Organism: Stegodyphus mimosarum; assembly: GCA_000611955.2. Classification (NCBI taxonomy): domain Eukaryota; kingdom Metazoa; phylum Arthropoda; class Arachnida; order Araneae; family Eresidae; genus Stegodyphus; species Stegodyphus mimosarum. The sequence goes on along the minus strand of KK121265.1, from coordinate 67,112 downwards.
AAGGTAGTGGCCGTTGTTTATCGATTAGGAAGAGTTGTTAAGGTTTCGATTTCGTTTCCTCATGTGTGAGTAAGTTTCAGGAAAAATGTATTTCGCGAAATCTTGGAGCGAATTTGAAGGAATGCTTCCCAGACACGAAATAGATAGTATTACAAAATATGTTTATTATTATGGAAAATCATTCGATAAAAAGAGTAAGTTATATATGCTTTTGTTCTCAATTGTTATATATGCCATTTGTTCTCAATTGCTTATCAACATAAATTTTTATTAATTTTATTGCATAAGATCTAATTGATGTTTCGAGATTTGGCCCAAGTTAAAAAAAAAAAAAAA